>JAQMYI010000010.1:4934012-4944945 GCA_030014275.1 Clariallabes melas
TGTGTGTGTGTGTGTGTGTGTGTGTGTGTGTGTGTGTGTGTGTGTGTGGCATTAAAGGATTTCGCTGGGAAATCAACATATATAAAACCTGCAGTGTTGTGAAAGTTGTGAAGTATTTGTATTAGCATTTTATATAAAATAAAATGCTAATACAAATACTGTCCGCTGCTAGTCAATCGATCACGTATGACCGGGTCGGCAAGTAAACCTGGGCGGATTCAGATCATCAAACAAAGATAACCCAAGTAAATAGAAAATGCAGGTTTTAAATGATAATTTCATTTATTAAGGCTGTCTGGCCCTGTGTGGAAAAGATCATCATACCAGCAGCCAGGTGGTGGTGGTGGTGGTGGTGTGATGGTCTCGGGCTGCTTCAGGACCTGGACGACCCGCCATAATCGATGGAACCATGAATTTCTTCTCTCTACCAGAAAATCCAGCCGTCAGTTTGTGACCTCGAGCTAAAACACACTTGAGTTATTCAGCAGGATGATGATCCAAAACACACACCAGCAAGTCCACCTCTGAATAGCTCGATTAAAGAAAAATAATAAAATGTCGGGTTTGGAGTGACCTACTGTGGTTTCAACGTCCAGATTTAAATCCTAGTCGGACTGAGCTGCTTTGGCACGTGACATTAAACAGGTGAAACCCTCCAGTGTGGCAGAAGTAAAACCTTTCTGCAGAGGAGAGCGAGACAGAATTCCTCGACTGCGATGTGAAGGACTCGTCGACGGTTATCACAACCGATTGATTGCAGTCGTTGCCGGCGAGGGGGGCACAACCCGATATTCAGTTTAGGGGGCAATTACTTTTTCACATTTGGCTGTCCGGTTAGGACAGCATTTATTTTTGTCTCTGTCTCTTAATAAATGAGCTCATCGTTTAAAAACTGCGTTTTGTATTTACTCAGGTTACCTTTGTGATGTTAGAATTAGTCTGATGATCTGATTAATTAAAGTGTGACAAACGTGAAAAATAAATAAATAAAATCATCAGGAAAGATGCAAATACTTTTTACAGCAATATTAACGTCCGTTTCTCCCACAGTGTGTGTGTGTGGAGCAGCTGACCCTGGATTTTGAGTATCTGATTAACGAGGTGATCCGAAATGATGCGGAGTGGGCCTCGCAGTTCTGCTCCTTCAGCGACTACGACGTCGTAATTCTTGAGGTGTGTGTGTGTGTGTGTGTGTGTGTGTGTGTGTGTGTGTGTGTACGCGCACTTGGAACATATTTTCCTGCGCTGCCTAAGCAATCACTCCCCACATTAATTTCATTGTTTTCATGTTAGTTTGCTTTTATTGCCATGACAACACTTGGCACTGTGTGTTGTTGAGGTCTGTTTCCATGGCGACAGGTTTGCCCGGAGACAAATATAGTGGTGATAAATATCGGACTTCTGCTGCTGGCCTTCTCCAACTGTGAGGAGGAACACAGCAGGTATATACACACACACACACACACACACACACACACACACACACACACACACACACACACAATTTGCAGATTGAATATGAATGATATACATACGTGTGTTTGTGTGTGTGTGTGTGTTTTCAGGCCTAAATCGTATCACTCCAGTCTGCAGGTCAGCTGGGATCTGAACACGGGCGCCTGCTGCACCGTTGGGGTCGGTGAGCTCACCGAGGTCAAAGGTCAAACCAGGTAAGCGGTGTATATTAAACGTCATATTAAAATCTTTGTGGGCGTGGCTTAATCTATGCGAAAGAGCCAAGCTCTCTGTCTGAGACTTCGTTTCTAATAAACCTTGTGATTAGTGTTTAATGAAAATTAAAAAAAAAAAAAAAAAACGTAAAGTTTATGATGTTGTTTGAAGTTTTTGTTGTCTTTGAAAATGTTTCAGTTGTCTGGACGATGAGATCAGACATCATGTTAGAGAGAAATCACATGTTCGGGTTACTCGTAAGAACATACAGTTAAACCTTGGATTGCGAGTATAACTTGTTCTGGAAGTCCAAATCAGTCGTATATCACAGTGAATGTCCAGGTAAAAATTATTAATACAAAATATAAAGTAAAAATAAAACAAGTTAACCTGCACTTTACATTAAAAAAAAAAAAAAGAATCGTGGCTGGTGTGAGTGAGGAGAGGGAAGGAGGAGGGCTCTTGTTGAGGACGAACTTCACACACACAAAATAAAAACAATGCTTTCATGCGCACAAACACATAAACACGTGGTCACAGTGTTGTAGTAAACAGTACACACGCGCACTGAGACCAAGCATAGGAGACGATTACCCACAATCCCACAGCGCGAGAGAGAGAACCGTTGGCTCTGTGATCACGTGACGCTCGGCAGACAAAGCGCACGTGTACTACAGTACTGTGAAGATCTCGCTCGTTTATCAAGTTAAAATTTATTTTTAAAAACTTTCTCGTCTTGCAAAACTCTCGCAGACCCAGTTACTCGCAATCCAAGGTTCCACTGTGTTTATTTATTTTATTATTATACATTCTCTCTCTCTCTCTCTCTCTCACACTTGCTCAGTGGGAGTGTGTGGAGCTCGTACAGGAAGTCGTGCGTGAACACGGTCATGAGGTGGCTCGTCCCCGAGAGCAGCTCGCGCTACATCAACCGCATGACCAACGAAGCCCTGCACAAAGGTGTGTCTGTCTGCCCGTCTCTCTCTCTCACACACACACAGGTCATGTGAGACATACACCCTAAAACAAACAAACAAACAAACAAACAAATCCTTCAGCAGCTATGAAACATATAAGGAAAGCATTTATCTACGAGTGTAACGCCACTTTATGAAATGCGTTCAGTGTTCATCTCTCCAGCGTTTGGGATTAACACCCGTCGTGTTTGGATGTTTTCTAGGTACCTCTCTTCAAGTGCTTGCGGACAGCGACAGAGCCACATGGATCGTCCTGTAATGAAGAAACCATAGCATTCGCACACACACACACAGACACAGACACTCAGTCCTGTGAGCCATGCACATTGCTGCTGCACTAAAGATCATTCAGACTCTCTGCTGGACCGAACAAATAGTCTCTAATGATTTTGTTTTGTTTGTTTTTTGTTTTAAAACAACACGTGTCTCTCTGTTGCTGTTTGCTGCGTATGTGATCAGTCTGTTCCACTGCTCCGTTTCACTTCCACTGAAGATGGAGCTTCGAACCCAGACTGGTTTCTTCCGGTTTTCGGTCAGATTGTCCTCCAGAGACTAGGACTAGGACTTCCAAATCCCAGGTTTACACGATTCGAGCTTAACAAATACAAAGCTTCAGTCAGACACGCTTCTAACTTTTCTAAAGTTGTTTGGCATTTATTATTTATCTATTAATCCGGTTTCTCATTAGTCTAGACCAGTAGTTAGTCGTAAGATGATTGAGGACGTGAAGGCGGCGGTAAAGTCTGGTTGAGTCTCCGGCTTTGTTCCATTCCAGCGTTGGTTTCCGGAGCCGCTGTTTGTTCATTATCAGAGCAAATAATAACACTAAAACAGTTAGGTTTTAAAAGTTTAGGACATGAACGAATTCACACGTTTGTTTTGTTGGGACAGTTTCATGGGAAATCGCCAATGACCTCGTGTAGACGCTACAGCAGGATACAGCGAGGACGTGGCACGGACGGCATTTACTCAACAAAATATCACAACTTTGCTTCTTTTTCTTTCTTTTTTTTACGTACAGAAACGCTGTGGATAATTGATTACACCAGTCTGTCTTTATTTTATTTCCCTTTTTTTTTGTTGGGTTTTATTTTTTAATTAGTTTTTTTAAATAGTGGTCATGTGGACCTCTACAGAATATGAACAGTACTTGATATTGTCCTTTACTTGATTATTTTTTAATAAAAACAAATAATTCTAATAAGAGAGCAGTGCACTTTACTCCAGAAAACTTCTTGAATGTCACAAACCATCAAGTAAAGCTGAGCTGTTTGCTTTTTTGAAAGAAAAATAAAAACAAAAAACAGTGGTATAAAGTTACCCAACAGCAATGTCAAAAACTGGTGGACAAATACTTCATCTCTTAATGTTATTTTTTGGGTTTTGGGATTTTGGGTTATTTACATGTGATGTGACTCTAAATAACTATAGTTATGTCTTCAATTTAGGAGAAATAATGTCACCAGATCAGAAAAAAATTAAACAAAACTGTTCGTCTCACCAAATACATGCGCCTATACGGAAAAAAATATATATATAAGAAAATGATTATTTTGCAGTGGCTCTCTTTTTTTTTTTTTTTTTTTTTCCCCAGAGGTGTATTTAACTTTTGATTTATTTTGTCATAAAAATATTTTTTAAAAAGTATGAGAGCCTTAATTATACAAAAATACTACAGCACTAAATATTAATGTAAACCTCAAACACCTCATTTTTACCTGTATATTTATTGTTATATAGAAAACTGATGCTCAGAGCTTTTGTTCAGCTGATAGCGGCAGCTCGGGATGGCAGTTTCTGGTTCGTATTTCGTGGAGGAGACAAATCATGAACGGAGACAAATTCTGGGCGTTTCTTTTTTTGTTGTGAACCGATTTGTTTGTACTCTGGTGTCTTTGTGAACCGAGGTTCCACCGTACTAGTATTTACCATACATTAGAAATTTTTTATTTACACATGTTTGAGTAACTAAAGGAGTTCCTGGGAGGCCGGGGTTTCAGACATCAATCAGACGGGGATGTACTAAGTAAACTTTCTACCTTGATGGTGTCCAAGTGCTAGTGAAACACTGGGATGAGTGCATTAGTGTATCAGGAGATTATATAGAGAAATAAAGGGAGTTTTTACTCTCATAACTGTTCTTTTATTCTGTGAAATCAAAAGTCCTGGTTTGACTTGAACAATGTGTATGTGTGAATGCCGAATATCCGAAACATTTAAAAATATATATACATTATTGAGTTGAAAGATTATTTGTGCAAATTATGAATAAAAATGCACAAAGCCTTTTCCTTTAGGTTTTTATTTCCTCTCTGTTGTACACTGATAGCTACATACTGAATCTCTCACAGTAAAAACTTACAGGACGCCCCAAATAACACTCTATTAATAGAAACATTATCATAAAATTATACATTTCTAATAATATTACTAAAGTGAGACAATTTCACTCATAGAGAACATTATAGTCACAAAGTGGTGTAGAAATACAGCTTTTAAAAACCAACATAAAAATCTCTTTCGACTAATACTCGACGAACATTTTGAAAGCATAGTACGATATTTTTCAATACGGCTGCACACACCTACTGACGTATCGAGTGCTCCGATTGGCCACGTCACTGTAAAACCAACGACCGATCCCACGATAAAGCCACAAGAGATTAGCTGCTAACTGACTATTACAGCTGCCGTTAGGAACAGGCTCACAGTCACTGTGTACAGACAAGAAGTCAGTGTGTGAGAGAACAATAAAGACGGTGTGTTTGGCGTCCAGCACTTTACAGGACAGAAATGACTTGTCGCCTCCTGTGCGATTTGGGTCTGTTAAGCTCGAGCCGATAAATTGTTCAGATCAGCTTAAGCCCTAAGGTATTAGATGACTATAATCCATTCAGGATGAGGACGACGACCTCGGACGAGCTTATAAAACAGTCTGTCCCACTCCGAAGGCAATATAATGGAACATACAGTATACCGTACTTCATATGAAATTTCTGCTAAAAGTAATTGTACAGGATGAATCTGTGGTTACAGTCATGCATTTCCAGTTTGTATTTTTCTAGCTGCATTTTGTAAAAAAAAGTTTTCAGCTGCAAAGTTTACTATCCAAAACAACCCATCCAGCTTCCAGAAGCTGAGCACCAAGCCCATGATACCCTGTTTTTGTAAGTCATCCACCTGACCACATTTGGAACCCTCCAACTGACCCTGTCACCTCAGTTTTCTAAAGCCATCCAGCTGACCTTTTCCAGTCGACCTTGTCCTCTCTGTTTTCCAAAGCTCTCTGACCATGACCGTCCCCTCGAATTTCTAAAGCCATCCGACTGACCCTGTCCCCTCGGTTTTCTAAAGCCATCCGACTGACCCTGTCCCCTTGGTTTTCTAAAGCCATCCGACTGACCCTGTCCCCTCGGTTTTCTAAAGCCATCCGACTGACCCTGTCCCCTCGGTTTTCTAAAGCCATCCGATTGACCCTGTCCCCTCGGTTTTCTAAAGCGATCCACTGGACCCTGTCCCCTCGGTTTTCTAAAGCCATCCGACTGACCCTGTCCCCTCGGTTTTCTAAAGCCATCCGACTGCCCGTCCCCTTGCTTCTCTGGAGCCATCCAACAGACCCTATCGTCTAAGTGTTCTAAGGCATTCCAACTGACCCTGTACCCTGGGTTCTCTGGAGCCATCCAGTTCACCCTGCCCCCCTGTTTTCTAAAGTTATCCAATTGACTATCCCCATTTGATTTTAAAGGCATTTAATAGACCCTGTACTCTCGGTTCTCTAGAGCCATCAAGTTGACTATGTTGTCTTTGTTCTCTACAGCCATGCACCTGACACAATATCCTCATTACTCTTAAGCCCTTCAGTTGACCCAATCCTCATGGATCTTTGGAGCCATCTGGTTGACCCTTTCCCCCTGGTTCTCTGGAGCCATCTACCTGACTTCTTCCCTTGTTTCTCTGGAGCTATCTACCTGACCCTGTCCCCTTGGTACTCTTGGGTCATCCAATTGATCCTGTTTCCTTAATTTTTCTGTAGACTGCACGCTTTCATTCCAGTTGCAAAGTTGACCGCCTTACTCAACCAACTCAACTTTCTTGGATAATCGCATTCTTCAGCTTTTAAAAGCTATCCTACCCGATACCAGCTCCTTGGTTCCCCCTCAGATTTCCAGAGCCATCCGACTGACCCTGTCTTTCAAGCTATCCAGTTGCCCCTGTTCCCATGATTCCAAGGCGCCATCCACCTAATAGTGTCCCCACGGGTGTCTGGAGCCATCCATGTGATCATGCCCCCATGGTTTGCTATAGCTATCCACCTGATTCCATCCACATAAGTTCTCTGGAGCCATAAAACCGACCTTTGGCGTCAGTTCTGTGGAGCTATCCATTGTTTCAAGTCCTCAGATTTAAAAAATTAAATAAATCTATATGCCTGGCCCCACAAACTCATCCTTTTCAAGCAATAACCCTAACCCTGTCGCTTGCGCTATTTGGAACAATCCATACCTGACCTCTCTACATCCCTTAGACTACAGTAAAATATTAAAATACCCCCATATTTCAGTTAAGATCCTTAAATAGCACCAAAACTGGTTGTTTGTAAATGTAGCATAAAACTCGTAAGCATGTCAACTTGACTTGAACCTAACATTATGATGATCTGTACATGTTATATTAAGGTTGCACTTGTTTAGGTATGATCTCTGTGGATCTTACATGTAATAAAAATTAATCTGCACCTTCGGGTATAATTACTTTTGGCAGAAAATGAAAATAATGTCCTTATGGAGCAATATGGAGACTTTTTTGATATGGTGCATCAACTGTGACGAAAGATGAGACTGATTATACAGTCCCTGATTGTTTGAAGAGGAAACGGTCGGATGCAGATGATGGTTGACATGAATGATGCATGTACATGATCCAAGCAAATGAAATGAAGGAATGGCCTGGGAGAATTGTGGTTTTTATACTGCATAGCTATATAGATTTTTTTTGTTTGTTTTTGCACAAGCAGAACAGATAGCATAGTATCCGATATAACATCTTAATTTATTCATACATTTAAAGATCTCTGCAGTCAGAGGTTATTCTCCAAAGGCACAAGCAGTACAAGTATTACAATGAGGCATCAAGCTTAAATCTCTCTTCTGGCAAATTAGCATGCAAAAAAAAAAAAAAATAGTGAGCTTTATGAAAAATAACACTGCAACTCAAAGGGCATCAAGCGTAAAAACACATCTCCAATGCATCATGGGTAATCCATCTGTTGGATTTGTTTTAATGTCTGTGTTTTCTGAAAACATGATCTCTTTCCAAAGAAAATAAAACTGCAGATGTTGATGTCCATGTAAAACAAAAATTACTTGAAGAAGAAAACAATGATTGTACGCAACTTATTTCGCAATTCTACATTCCAACAACCCGTGACCAAATCTCTTGATCTTCAAGAAGTCCACATAATATAAATGCACAAGCTAGCGTCTCTAAATAAAGGACAAAAAATGCATTAAATTAGCAGGAGCAAGTTAGCATTAGCTTACTGCTAACAATGACGAGCAATTATGGAAAATCGGGATAAATGTGCAGGAAAGAGGAAGTTAAGCCTGTGCAAAGTGATGGCGAACAACAAGACGATGTTCTCTCTATCCTTTTTTTTTTGTTGTTGTTGTTCAACCTCAAAATGTATCTCAGCTGCATTAAGAAACAAAATAAGACATTCTTTCTGTCTTTGTGTATACACACTGCCAGTTCTTTAATATTCTACATTTTAGCAAATACATGCAGAGTGAATCGAGAAATGTTTTCCAAAATATATATCTTTAAAAATCGCCTAACCAGCTTGAAAATATTTGTATTATTATTATTATTATTATTTGCAATATATTAAATAATATTTACCATCTGTAGAACTAGAAAACAGTCATAAAGATAAGAAATGTCACCATTCATAAAAAAAAATTAAAAGAATCCACAGTCGGATGTTGTGATACAGAGCAGACTAGCCAATGAAACGCTGTGCTGGTTATCTATTTAGAGTTGCGTTTAATGTTAAAAACAAGTAATTTCTTGCTCTCATTTTGCAGTATTTGATGATGTTCCCTCACCAGCCTCTTATTTCTCACACTTCATTATTAAGCTAAAAAAACAAACAAAAAAAGAAACAGTGAGGTTCCCTGGTGGACTAGTGGCTAGTACATGGCGCTCGCACCACTGTGTCCAGGGTTTGATTCATGGTCAACCCCAGCCCCTGGAGGCTCAGGGCAGCTTTGTGCCAGGAAAGACATCTGGCGTAAGACGTATGTATGACATACATACATATGTACATGATCGGAGCTGCAGCCACATCCGACACTGTCTACTATTATTTCCAAGCGTAAGAATGGGGACAAACTTTACACACACCGAAGACCAAGTGCAAAATTGTCTCTGCAGGTAGTTCTCTGGTTGAGGACCAGACCTTCGTGATCTGTTCACGTGCGCTCAAACATCATTGTGGATTCTACGAGCAAAACTAAAGGCTGAGGTGTCCGACGAAGTCCCGGACACTGAGAGGTCCAACCTCGAGGACAGAGTGTCGGAGCTAGAAGAGCTGCTCTGTAAGGCACGCAGAGAGTGTGAGAGGTTCTCAGTTCCTGAAATCCGAGAACGTTAAGGAGGTGGACATTAGCTCTGTCACCAGTGCACGGGATGGGTGTATCCTGTACACGGGGTCGCGGGAAGCCTCACCCAGGAGACTCAGGGTACACCCTGGACAGGGTGCCAATACATTGCAAGGCACACACTCACAGCAATTTTGGGAACGCCAATTATTCTGCATGTCTTTGGACTGTGGGAGGAAAGCGGAGCACCCGGAGGAAACCCACCATGAGAACATGCAACCTCTATTGATGCACACAGACCCCGAGGCGGGAATCGAACTTGGAACCTGGAGGTGCGAGGCGACACTGCTAACCGCTACGTGCCGCCCAGCGCTGTATACATATATTCCACATATTTTTGGGCTAAGATCACATGACATTCAAGCGCCTCTACAGAAGTGCCTGTGAACGAGCTGTTACTATAGAAACGATGTTGCATATTAAAAGCACATTAACACAACCCTGTGATTTACAGCTGGTTTACTGGGAGGAGAGTCAGGACTTAAGAGTCTGACAGCATTTTGGAATAATTTTATATATATTAATGTTATGTATTAAGACAGCGAATAAACGTATACTATAATAACTAATAGAATAATAAATTTGCTAGAAACGTTAAAACTGGCAGTGTGTACGCAACGTGAGTGTAAATACCATCACACACAGACGGGCCGTAATGTAGAAGTATATAAGGCATATCACTTGAAATTAATTTAAGGCATTAAACATTGACACGCTATGGCAGATAGAACAGTTCTCTCGAAAGGCAAACGACTGCATGGCACTAAGAGAGAGAGAGAGAGAGAGAGGAGAGAGGACACAAAGCTAAATCAGCATATATAAATCTTTGTGTGTGTATCAGTAAGGTGTAATGTTCATATCTAATAAATCTCTCGAGAGGTCTATGTGAGTGCATCATCTGTAAGTGGTGTTGTGTGTTTTGTGTGTTTGCGCATGTGTGTGTGTGGTGTTAGTTGTGCGTGCTGTTGAACAGGTCCGTCCTGGCTAATTTGGTGGGCGGTTCCAGGGACTCCTCATCGTCCAAGGCGGACGAGTCGACCGGAATCGGCATCTGGTCTTCGTCACTCTCGTCGTCTTCCTCTTCTTCCTCTTCTACAAAACACAGCATGGTTCGAATAATCAGCATGTTCAACCCCTTCCTCATCCCCCCCCGCCTCCCCCCCACCCCGAACACACTCATTATTAAAACTCGGAAGAGCACACTGTTGCTCGGCGACTGACAAAAAGATTTTCCGATTTATTACTGTCTAATGTAGACTTGACCATTTGCATTAAAAAGCTGATAAATTATCACGACTGAAACTACGTCGTAACAAAATGTACACAGCTGAAGTGTGAAAGAGGACGACGGTCCTACGGTGTGACGTGTACCTTTGTCTGCATCCGCTGAGCTGTCGTTCCGGCCTAGGTTGGCAAACTAAAAAAGATGAAAGAAGATTTATTTTCACACATTAAGTAAAACAAGTAGTGGTCTTAAAGGAGAGCCCTGTGGAACGCCATACTGTAGCAAGGAAACATTTCCAATGATATCCCAAACCTCTGTGTGTGTGTGTATATATATATATATATATATATATATATATATATTAGTGGTGGGCCGTTATCGGCTTTAACATTCTGAGTTAA
>JAQMYI010000010.1:5005040-5018334 GCA_030014275.1 Clariallabes melas
TTAAAGTGTCCCCCCCCCCCCCCCAGTTAGGAAGCTGGGGTCAGAGCTCAGGGTCGGCCAGGATACAGCGTCCCAGGAGCCGATAGATCTCTCCACAGTTGCAGCTTTGCAGTGCTGGGGGTGCTGATCCATAACAGTTCACCGATAACACATTAAACACTTAACATTAATATCACTGATGATACTATCAGAGTGTTTTTTGTTTTTTTTGCTTTTTCTTTGAAATCAAGCTCGGTTCGATTCCATAAGCCGACACTTGGGAAATTATCTCGCCATGGGAACAGATATACAATGGGGAAACAGATACAGGAACTCATAACTACACTTAAATACACTAATGTGCTGAAAGATGTTTCTCATGCACCACGGAACGCACTAGATTAGATACTGTATATCCAAATATGGTGTAAATATAATACAGTTAATCAACTTGTACTCAGACTTTAAACAGGTAACATAAAAATAACCTGAAATAAAGTTTAAAGTTTATAGAACAGTATAGCTGGCACTCATTTAAAGAGAAGCACGTGATCAGTCCAGAACTCACCAGCAACCGACAAAACCGACATGATGATGATGATGAGACTGTTATTAATAATGTTCTTAATAGGTTTGAAATCTCGCGATATTTCCGTTAATTAATTAAGGTTCGGGTCTTCGGAGCAAGAATCTGAAGGTCTTGTTTGTTGTTGTTTATCTCGGTTTGAACTCGAGCTAAAACCGGCACTGAGGCTTTCCGTGATTAATGCGAAAAATTTCCACACTTATAAACCATCCGCGTTAAATCCAAACCACGTCTTCACTCCTCCTCCTCCTCCTCCTTCTTCTTCTTTTCCCTCCTCTTTGAATAGCAGCTTCTCTGTGTCAGATCTCCAAAGTGTTACAACGTTTAAAATGATCAAAGCAAAAAGAAGAAAGTCTTTGATCTCTGCAGTCTTCGCCTGTATGTATGTGCATGTATATGATCCGAGCAGAGATGTTTAGAGAGAGAGAGAGTGTGTGTGTGTGTGTGTGTGTGTGTGTATACAGTACAGAGGCTCGTTTTCATCGAATTGTAGCACAGCCCCTCCCCTCCCACTTAGTGTGGCAAATACACATGACTTTCTAGACGTTATGCTTATGTTTATTGATATTATTTAGAATGTAACCAACCTTTTGACCTTGACCAAGTGATCTGGCAACAATTTAACATGAAAAAAAAAAAAAAAAAAAAACCATTCATGACATTCAAGTAAGTCAGCCCTTCTGCACTGAAATTAAAGGGGGATGGGGGAGGGGTTCACACACACACACACACACACTCTCTCTCTCTCTCTACTAATGCAGGGTTGTGTCATGCTGTTACACACACATAGTCTATTATATAAGTCACACCTCTTGTGACTCTTTTTTTTCTTTTCTTTTCATTTCTCAGAGCCACATCCTCAGTGTGATTCTGTGCAGCAGAAGCAGTGACTCAGTGTGAGATCTTCTACACTGGAGGTCGCAGCCCTGTTCACTTCAAGGGCAAAGAGGGGAGTCAAGCTCAAGCAGCTCAAAAGGAATTAGCGCAAAGCCAAGCACATCATGCCTTATAAAACACACACACACACACACACACCTTTCGCTCTGTGCACACTTTGTGACAACAGCGCTTATTTTTTTTTGTTGTTGTTCTTACTCACTGTATCCAAACTGCGCCAAACTATCAAGAACACGCACACCGACAGCACCCGGAAGTCTCGTGGAACGTTGATCGCCGACCAATCAGGATGCCGGAAAAGTCTGCCTCAACCAATCAGATTGCAGCGAGGAGCGTGTCACGAACATTTGGCATTTTGCTGCCACCCTCAGGTCAGACATGATACTGCAGGTGTTTTTTTTTCTCTCTCTCTCACCACTCTCTTGACCCGTCCTGCGCTTAGCTGCTCTTGCACAACTGATTAACGGCTCGTCCTGAGCTGAAACTGAGTTAATGACTGAAGATTAAAATACATACAGTAGATCAGCCATTACTTTGTGGCCACCTGACTAATATTGAGTAACTTCCTGTTTTTACCACCATCACAGTGATGTACTGTGTGTTCTGACACATTTCTATCATCACAACCAGCATTCACTTTTTCATAAGTTAAGCCATATATCTGCCTCTTGTTAGTAAGCTGGGGTCCGAGCAGAAGGTCAGCCATGATACAGCACCCAACAGGAGTTCTGAACCGCCGACCCACCCAACATCAGTTCGGTAACTCAGATTCTTAAACACCCTGAGCCACCACCCCAGGTTCATCAAATTCATACATTTGACCTACAGGAGATCTTCTATTGGATCAGACTACACTGGCCAGCCTTCGCTCTTGCTGCCTAATATATCCCATCTTCTTCCAGCTGCCATTGTAACGAGATATTGAAAATGTAGCTACTGTGAGACGGGCCAGATTGTGACGGCTAGACGGCTGGGTCAGAGCAACTCCAAAACTGCAGCTCTTGTGGGACGTTCCCACACTGCAGTGGTCAGGACAAACCAAAAGTGACCCAAGGAAGGAAAACCTGTGAACTGGTGACAGGGTCATGGGAGGACAACGCTCACTGATTCACATAGGGAGCAAAGGCTGGCTTGTGTAGGCCGATCCAATAGAAACGCTAATGTAGATCAAACTGTGGAAAAGGTTAATGCTGGTTGTGATAGAAAGGTGTCAGAACACACAATGCATTTCTGTTTTAATGACAAAAAGAGGGGGGACCCAGTCAGTATTAGGCAGGTGGTCATAATGTATTAGTGTATACATCCAGAACCAAGTAAAAATAACTTAATTGTATGTCTTTTAAAATATCATATAGCCATAAATGTTTTAATTGTACTTAGGTATAATATGCGATATATATACAAACAGGTTATTCAATTGCTGTAGACAGTATATGAATGTAACCTCACTTCATTTTAATTTGATTAATGAAAACGGTATGCTAAAAAACAATGCTTTATAAAACCAGAGAGAACAATTTGTATTATTAATACGAGACTATATGAGTAAACGGGTAGCTCGGTGGTTAAGGTGTTGGAATTCTAATCAGGAAGTCTCTGGTTCGAGCCTGACCTCCATTGTTGAGCAACATCCTTCACCCCCCAAGTGCTCAGATACAATCTCAATAGGTAACTGAGACGGGAACGACAGATATACTGTAGCTCCAGGGTGGGAAATATCTGTCGCCAGATATATGAACAACAACAAAAAAAAACCCAAGAAAAAACATCTCTGCTTGAAATGAAGACACCACCCTTATTTAAGACGCTCCTTTTATTAAGAGTGGAGTTACATTTCTGACAAAGGGGAACAACCAACGTGCGTTTCCAACCGTTAAACTGATTCTACTCTTGTTATTGCCCCACTGAGATGAAATAGCACAGATGCTGCTTGTTCCCTTACAGCTTGTGGAATGTCACATTCGCATAGTGAAACAGGCAAGTTTTACAGTTTGGAGGAATTTGTGGTGGAATCAGGTAGTCATGCAGCGAGGAAGGACACCGCCGTGTCTCGCTCGTCTACCAGCTCGGCCGCCGTGGCGTCCATCTTGCCACGTGAGAAGTCGTCAATTGGCAGGCCGTCCACCACCTGCCAGGTCTTGTTCTGTACGGACGAAAGCAGAGACGCACAAAACAAACCAAATATTATCATTAATGTCTTTCCAACGGTTATGTTACAACTTGGATAAAAATAAATAAATAAATAACATATCGAACTAATTAATAATTAACGAGATGAGGTCAGACCTTGATGGTGACAGGGAAGGAGTACATGAGGTCGTCGGGAACGCCGTAGGAGTTCCCAGTGGAGTAAACTCCCATTGACACAAACTCACCCTGCAAAGAGAAAGCGAGAGAAAGAGCGAGAGAAAGAGTGAGATAGAGAGTGAGATAGAGAGTGAGTTCATACAGTATTATGAAACACAGTACAAGGGCCGCACAGTGCGTCTCTACGACCGGTGCAAACCTACATCAGGAGTGCCGAACCAGATGTCCCTCATGTGGTCACAAATGGCCTTCGCGGCAGACATGGCGCTGGACAGCTTCCTGGCTTTGATCACGGCCGCACCGCGCTGCTGCACCGTCTGAGAGGGAGAGAGACAGAAAGGGGAAACCGTGTGTAAAAGTTCGCGTCCTTCTAAAAACTACCGGTTGAACGTTTCCGAGCTGCACTCACAAGGATGAAGTCTCCATTCAGCCAGCTGTCGTCCTTCACGGCGTCGTAGGCGGACTCCTCTTTGCCGCCCTGGTTGACGGTGGCGTGGTGGACGTCGGGGTACTGCGTGGACGAGTGGTTTCCCCAGATGATCACGTTCTTCACTCTGTCCGAGGACACGCCCACGCGCATCGCCACCTACCGACATGAGGACGGAAACGGCAGTGAGCAATGCTTCCTAAAACCTCTAAACACATGAAAGCACGATTAAAAAGGAGCAACAGTTAAAGCTGTACAGAAGGTCTGATTGTTATTTATTAAAAACTGTTAAAACCTGTGAGCGGGCCCTGTTATGGTCCAGCCTGGTCAGGCAGGAGAAGTTCTCCTTTGGGATGGACGGCGCGGATTTGGACGCAATCAGGCAGTTGGTGTTGGCCGGGTTTCCCACCACCAGCACCTGAGCACAGAGACAGACTTTAAATTGAACATTAATTGTGTAAATGCAGTGTTCAGGTGAAAAAAAAAAAAGCAACGTAAGAGCATAATTCGATTTGTGAGGTATACTATAATGAAAGTGGAAAAAGTAACTTTAATTCTGAACACAGCTGTAAACAAAAAGCAGACAATTATAACCAAGCCCAGTGTTTCCCCACACACAGAGTATAAAATATATCGATGGACTCCCAAATATATTTGACCGTCAGACATGTGAAATGAATAAAAATGTCAAAAATCAAATAATCTAAATATTTTGAAAAAGATCCGTCTGTTTTTTCCGGTGTAGTATTAGGACTTTTGTGCAATGCCAGTCCGTTCCACAGGTATATTTCACACCTGTGGGAAACACTGCTATGTTTCGTCCGCTTACATAATGTAATGAAGTGTAATGAGCTAATTAAATAGTTAAGCGCTCAAATAAAGGTGTGTTTTGATAGCAGTGAATGCAGCAGATGCCAGCCGCCGTAAAAAGAATAATAAACCCAGGAAGATCTACCGTTAGAACTTAGGCGACACAAATCCGTGCTGCAACTCAACATGGGTCAATGACCAACAAAACAAACAAACAAACAAACAAACAAAAATAAAACTTCTTGTATGTAAGTCCTGCCAGTGTGTGTCGACGGAGGACGTTTCAGACATCAAACTGTGCATTTGTGTTTTCTGACGCGTCATGTAGAACCAAAGTTATCGTTACTTTTAAAGTGTAAATTGTACTGCAACCGGAATATGGGAATGATGTCGCTAAAAAATGTAGAACTCACAAAACGACCTAAAACAATCATAAAAACATGCGGTCATATGAATCTGTGTTATTTCGTTCCCTGTAATGTTTGTATAGTTGCTTAAAATGAAATGAAACTCAGTTCATTATATTGTTTGGGTAGTGCCAAAAAAAAGGATACGTCACATTATACTGTACAATCCTGACCCCTATCTGCCAGTACCTGTATTAACAACATAGTAAAGCTAAAAACGCTCTGGAGGTTTAAGGGCTACGTGCTCTGACACACAGTGCCATGCTTGTTGAACACCGGACTGTTTAGTTCGTAATGTTTTTAACTTCATCTTACGCTTCACATGCTGTATGTGTAGATGGAGGGGAGGGTTTAGTAGGTTGGATCTCTGAAATGTGAAATTATAATAGACATATCAAATAAATAAAAATGTTATATATACAGTACACATGTACTTGTTGTTTGTTGTGTGTAGTAGTAGACCACATTTGTGCCGGCCTGTTCCACACCTGTGGGAGACACTGCTATGTTTTTGTAATGAAGCTTACATAATATAATGACGGGTAATTGGCTAATTGTGTGTTTCATTCATGACACCATGAGGTGCTTTCATTTTTTTTTTTTTTTTAAGTTTAGTGAGCAGGATTATTTTCATTTAAGCACCAGCCTTACCTTGACTGTCTTCTTGGCGTACTTATCCAGAGCCGCTCCCTGCGTCTTGAAGATGGCCACGTTGGCCTTGAGCAGGTCTTTCCTCTCCATCCCCTCCTTCCTGGGCATGGAGCCCACCAAGATGGCAGCATCCAGGTCCTTAAATCCCACCTCCACCTTATCAGTAGGGATCACCTCTGCAGGCACACATACTCAGTGTAAATAAAGTGTCTTTTTTTTTCTGCTGAACCCTGCAGCAAACAATGACCTTCACAAAAGCTGGAAATGTCATTTATGAAAGCTGGATCTTTCAGCGAAAAACAAAACCAAAATGATGTCTGAGTGTTGTCCTTCACATGTGCCAACAATAATCCAAATTGAAACTGTGTTTTATTGTGATAATGTAAAAAAAAACACACACACATAATAATAGGATTATTTCTCTCACTCTGAGAAAGTGTATGTGATGCTCTACGTAAATTAGGACAAGAAAGATTTGAGGAGGCAGCCATCCATCCCCAAACCTTCTTCCTACACACTCTGGATCTGTGTATATGCTCCGTATTTTAACATGTCACAATTTATTAAGAGCTCACAAACGCCCCTTTTATCTCCGTGTCCGCGGGGTCGTGAATCAGAAACGCTCTTTATCAGAACGGACTTTGATCTGTGTGCCAATTTTTACGACGCGTCCCATTCTTTGGACTCCTCCGCCCCCCCCCCTTGTGTTCTGATTGGCTCGGAGCGGACCAATACGAGGAGCAGGACACCACACACACCTCTCTGCCTGTGTGCTGGTGAGTCATGACTATAGAACGCTCAAGGATAATGCGTTCATGATGTGAAGGACAAACTGCATCCGTTTCATCATCCCTAGATACAAAAGCATGTGTGTGTGTGTGTTTGTGTGTAACGAGGCTTCTACTGTGTCCACTGCGCATCAATGAAGAATCTTCAAAGCTCTCTATACTGACTATTCCAGCAGAAGCATCCCTGACCTAGACTCATTTTAAGAGAGAAGGAACACACACGGTGTGAACTGATTCAAGATCAGTAGGAGGCGCTGACCTCTGAGGAGCGGGAGAGCGCAGTCCTGCAGCTCCATCACGACGCCGTCCAGCACGGGCAGCATGGGCGGGATGTCCAGGAGCACCAAGATGATTGGCTGAGGCACAGGAGACATGAAAGCAAATGAGACATCAAGCTGGTCCTACTTATACCTAATTTAGAGCTTTTTAACTGCTCGCTAAAAGTGAGTTTCTTGCAAAATAATTTACAATACTATACAACAATAAAACCGATTTTAAGACGACATTATGTTGTCGTGCTGTTTTGTAATTTATTATTATTTTTTTTACCTGGTCCTTGCCGAACACATCTCCTTTGGCAATGCTGAAGAGCAGAGAGTAGGCGATCTGACCCGCAGCACCCGTCACTAGCACACGGATTGGTTCAGCCTGCAGAGAGGGGATGAATAAATAAATAAAAACACAGCAATTAACAACAAAAGCTTGGTATTTTCTGCAACTTCCATCTTGTGCATTAAATATAATGTGTTTTTAATTTATTAAAGATCCTAAGATCTGTATGATCTTGTTTTTTTTCTGTAAATTTCCATATGCACTTCACGATATTAAACAACACATTACAATATGGGCTTCTGCGCATGTGCATTCGTGCACCAAGGATGGACCCTATCCCTAAGTGGGCACGAGGCGAGATACACCATGAACGGGGTGCAGGGCACGCGTGCACACACACACACACACACACACTCATTCATTCACACACTATTTTGGCAATTTTGGGACGCCAATTAGCCTAATCTGCATGTCTTTGGACTGTGGGAGGAAACCTGGAGGAAACCTACCAAGCACATGGAAAACATGCAAACTCCATACACACAGGCCTAAACTTTTTTAAAAGTTTAAACTGTTAAAAAAAAATACACTTAAAATATTAATAATAATAATAATAATAATAATAATATAATAAAATATTCATAAAATATTCATAAAATTGTGCTACTTTTAGAATCGCAATTTAATCGAATCAAACCGAGGTATCGTGAGAATATCGTATCGGGAGGTGAGGGTGATTCCGGTTCCTATAAACAGTTATATATTGCGATTGCTTTTTCTATGAATGCGCGCAGTGATGACGCAAACAATGCCACGCGCAGAGAATACAGCGTAACTGTGGTAACGTTAAAAAAATTAAAAAAAAAAAAAACTCGCGCGAGCCTCTACGCTACTTACATGTTATGCGTAATTTTCAAAATGCTAATGCTAACTTGTTAATACATTTATAACGTTTACACCCGGGTTTCTTCCACCGTTCTTCCCCTCAGACACCTTACACATACAGCGTTTAACAACTTAATGAAGTGTTTAAAATGTTATTGTTTACAACCCGGAAATAGCGTCGAAAAAAAATAATTAAACTAGTTAAAATATATAACAAATAATAACATCTCACCATATTGAAAGAGATTTTATGTTCCTCTAGGACCTGCGCTCTCCCAACTCAGGACCAGACTAACCAAGACACCTCTGTTCATATACCGAAATGTCAGTCTGTGCTTGCTGATGGGAAATGTAGTTTTTTTCTACATAATGTTGTATTTGAGTCTAAACAGGAAGGACTACATATCCCCAAAACCCCGTGATACATCGCCTGCGTTTCAGGTTCGATTCGTCACGGTCACACCATATATGGAGGATATTTCCGGAAACACGGCTAACCGTTGAGTTTTGAAATTGGATTTGATTTGGTTTATTTTTGTTGTTGCTTTAATCGATGGGAACAGTCCAAAAACAACATTTACAACAAAAAAGCACGTTTAGGCCCATATGATGAGCCTAATGACACACAATGTTAGCTGTGAATTTTGTGAAGACGTTTTTAGCTTTTCATACAACTTGGCCTTAAACCCACAACAGACAAATAACACACAAATATCAGACCTGACATATGACAGATCCATCATTGTCGTCTATACCGCCTTATCCTGTAAACAGGGTCGTGGGGGGCCTAGAGCCTATCCCAGGAGACTTAGGGCACGAGGCAGGGTGCCAATATATCATAGGGCACACACACTTTCACACACTACAGGTAATTTGTGAATGCCAATTAGGCATGTGAGAGTAAACCCACCAAACACGGGGAGAACAACTCCACTCACACAGACCCTGAGGGGGGAAACGAACCCCCACCCTGAAAGTGCAAGGCGATGCTAAACACTAAGCCACCATGCCACTTATATACTGTATATTATATATAATATATTTATTATTTATATTAAAATATGTTAATAAAAAGCATCTGGAATCAAGTTTCTATCTCACCATTCACACTAAATAGTCAAACTCCACATAGAATATGTGCACACTTATAATGTTAGTATAGGCTGCTTACATATTATGCTTATAAAACTTTAATTACACAGTTAAGCTGTAACCTACCTAGAAATATACATTCTTAATTAAGTATGACCCCACACAGACCCCAAGTAATAGCAATCCATCAAACAGGGCATAATGATCTGCACTATTCCTTCCCAGGCAAAAAAATACACCTGAGGCAGGTATTAAATATGTGTAGAATATAAATATTTCTGCCTGAGGTTTGTTTGGAAGTGAAGGATATGCTTGTTGTTCCTTAAGGTGTGCAAAAGAACTTTGGACCAGCATAGATATCGTAACGCGTTTTAAACGTCAATACAACACTAGATAGTGCTGATGTGCTGAAATAATTCCAGCTGTGATTCAAGCTGCTGGTCATAAAGTGCTTATGAACGCTTATATAAAATGTAGCTTGTTATTCTGTGACTAATTAAAACGGTTTAAGTTTAAGTAACAGATCTAATTAAGATACAGTAAAAGTGTATGTCCTAAGATTGAGTAATTGAGTAAATCCCAATAAGGAGTGAATAGAACTGCTAGCTAGCTAACATTGTACACACTGAAATGTACAACCGGCTAACTGGCTATTTTTGAATATATATTTAAGATAATCCATATTAAGAAGAAATTTGTAGCTTGAACCTACAATATAATACATTGTGGGAACATCATGTGTTGGAGAAACATTTGTGGAAATGAAATCCATAAAGTTAGCTTGGGGAGGAACACTTCATTAGAAGGTATCCAGCTAGCTATAAATGTTTAACAATGCTATTAGCCTTTACTCTTTGTTCTTAAAGAAGTGTACCACTTATCTTGATAGATATTGATGATGATAAAATGCCATCACACACTGCTTTATGATGTCAATTCATACTCGAGAAGTATATACTGTATACTAGTTGGTGTGTCCAGTGTTGTGTCTAATAAGGGATAAAGGAACAAAGAAAGAAGTTCCGTCCTTCATTATCTGTACATACGAGGTGTTATCAAAAAGTTTTGAGATTAGCTCTAGTTACAAGCTCTGTTTTTCCACTGTATGTTCTTCCTCAGAAGCCTTAAAACCTGGCAGTAGAATTTGTTATTGACAGTCTGGCCCCTCGGGGCCGAAAGTTTAATGCACAATGCAGCAAATGTCAAAAAAGACGATGAGCATGCACTTGGTCGAGCTGCGGAACTGCCTCGCTCTTTTTTAGTTGTGGAGATGATGGGCTCTAACACTGTAAAGAGTGTTGTTTTGTCTCATGGATGAAAAGGGGTGTACAGACATGTACACCCAAGTTTCGTCACTGGTAATGATATTCGCCGTGAAGGACAGGTTTTCCACAGGACGCTGACGAAGTTCCAAATCATGTCAAATGTCTCTGTGGCAGATTTGCCCAGTTTCAGGCAGAATTTCACGTTCGCTCTTTATTCTAACTTGCTGTCCATGATGAATTAGCAGACACATGGTCAGATTTGCATTAACACAGGACAATGTTTTTTGGCACACTGACTTAATTAAGGTCGATATTCTCTGTGACTGTTCGTGCAGCCTTGAGCTGCCATCTGTTGATGTGTTACAAAACTAGACTCAAAAATTTGATACCCCCTTGAATACTTAGGGCAGAGTTAAAATTCTTATATGTTGTTGTTCATCTGAGGTTTTATTTGCCTGATACTGAGACCCTTTATATTATGTTTTTGCACAAAAAGTGTTTTCCATGATCATTTGGGCTTGTTTTGCAGCCACAGGCCCTTGCAGTCATTGAGTTGACCATGAACTCCTCTGTATACCAGAGTATTCTAGAGGTACGTTTGAGGCCATCTATCTGACAGCAAAAGCTTGGTTAAAATTGGGTCATGCAACAGGACAATGATCCAAAGCAAACCAGTAAATCTACATCCGAATGGCTGAAAAATTTTAAATCATGATTTTGGAATGTCCTACATCTCAGATCTCAACTCAAATGAGACCTTAAGAAAGCTTTGTATAATTGACCAAAAACCTCAATGAACAAAAGCAATGTTCAAAAGAAGAATGGACCAAAATGATGTGAGAGACTGATAAAGTCACACATGAGACGCTCATTTCAAGTCATTGCTTCTAAAGGTTGAACAACAAGCTATTGAATTATGAGGGTACTTATTTTTGCCTGCATGAAATTTTCCTTTTCGGCTTATTTTTTGTTAAATAAATAATGACATTGTGAAAAAAAAAGAAAGTAAGAAGTCAATGGTAACTATTGTATTTATTCCCATTTTATGACCATTGTGGGACCGCTGGGAATGCCAATTAGCCTAATCTTCATGTCTTAGGACTGTGGGAGCAAACCAGAACAACCGGTGGAAATCCATCAAGTACAGGGAGAACATGCACACAGACCATGGGGTGGGAATCAAACCCAGACCCTGGAGGTGCAAAGTGGCGATGCTAATCCACCGTGCCGCCAGGGAAATTCTTTAGGTCCCATTAGAGCCTTAAAAATGTTACCAATCTCAGATGTCTTCAGGGGTCATTTTCTAAAGCCGTCATATTAAACACCTCATAAAGGAAGCCTAAAGACCTCATAAGGAGTTTTAAACATAACCTGAGTGCTAGCCAGCTGTTTGTAAGGATATTAATTTGCTTCTGGGTTGCTTTATAGCCTCCTGTCCTTCAATTACAACAGAACCACATGAGCTCCATGATTGATGAAGCTATGTAAATTGCGGTGGAGTCATAATCCTCTAGGAGATGTAAGCTGGTCAGAGTTTGGGGTGGCCAACGGGATGGCCACGCCCCTGAGAGCGCTGAGTGATTGCTGTCCATGGTGCTGGACACGAGGCTGGCGTTGCTGATGTCTCTGTGATTAATAGAGCAGTAACGTGGATAGATTGTGGGTACATTATGAATGAGGCACCACATGGAGATCAGATTCCCCCCAGTGCGGCGGAAATAAACCCCACAGCCCACGCACTAAGAATTCATTTCACACCATAACAGCACACTCAGGTGACGGCTCTATGTGGAAAACAAACCAGTACACCAGAGGACGCCGTGGTTCTGGTTATTATTGGTTATTATTGTTATTATTGTTATTATTTGATTATGTGCTGTTGTGTTGTCCCAGTGAGAAGCGGTTTACCTGCGCGGAGGCAGCGCGGACCACCAGGTACATGGCGGCGAGCAGAGTGAGCATGGCGGCGTCCGACCTCCTCCGTGTCCCTGCGCTGTAAACACCGTGTCTCTCTCTCTGTCTCTCTCTCGGTGTCTGTTCAGCGGCAGATCTTCAGCTCTCCGTAAGATGCGGTTATCCGAGACGTTATCCGAGGTGAAGCGTCTGGCCGCAGTGTTTCCTCTACAGCGCCGCCGCGCGGTGATCCGGTCCCTCAGTGCGGCTGTGGGGGGTCAGAAATAACCCCGTAATCGGGCAAAATCAGAAAAACACAGGATTAAGATGAGGAGCTGCGGGTAAACACTTCAATTAAATAGTTGGCGCAGTGAAGGAGCATCAAGGAGACAGAGAGATAGAGAGATAGAGAGATAGATAAGTAGATGGATGAATAAATAGACTGATGGATGGATGATGGTCAGAACAGATTTTTTTTTTTACAGATAGATAGATAGATAGAGAGAGAGAGAGAGAGAGAGAGAGAGAGATAGATAGATAGATAGATAGATAGATAGATAGAGACATTGATAGGCAGACAAACAGATGGATGGGGATGGACAGACATATATACATAGTGTACATACATGCAGATAGATAGATAGATAGATAGATAGATAGAGAGATAGAGAGATAGAGAGATAGATAGAGACATTGATAGGCAGACAAACAGATGGATGGGGATGGACAGACATATATACATAGTGTACATACAT
>JAQMYI010000010.1:5046967-5056967 GCA_030014275.1 Clariallabes melas
ACAATTCCGCAGCGCAAGAGAGAGAAAAACCGTTGGCTCAGTTGTGATCACGTGACGCTCGGCGTCAAAACAAGAAGTGCATGCGTGATACTTGATACTCTGTACTCGTAAACCAAGACTTGTTTGTTTTCCAAGTCAAAATTTAGTAAAAATCTTTTCTTGTCTTGCGATACACTGGGTTAAATGATTAAACCCAGCATTTGGGTCAAAACAACCCAACGCGTGTTCTGTTCAATAGGGACCCAGTGGCTGGGTTTTGGTTGGGCTGTTTTGTGACCCAGCAGTTTTTAGAGTGTATGCATAAGGGTCCCAGCCTTAGAAAAACGGTTGAAGGCAGGGAGGTACTTATTAGTGTTGCTTTTGTTTTAACTTAGAATCCACCAATAGGACGGGTAATTTATTAATTTTGGAGGTTATTAATAATACAGTTATTAAGCTGTTTGATCTCATTTTGACTGTATGTATTTTAACCAAACTTTAATTACTTAAATTTATAAAAAATATATATTCTTCTTATGCAAACATCAACAATAAAAAAAAGTCCATGTCAATTTTCTTTTTGATTGATTAAACAAATTTAAATTAGTCTATGTGTGTAACAGTTAGAATAGTTTAAGTCATGTTTCATAAAATAAACCAGAGGGGGTTAATTTGTTTTTTAGACAAGTGTAAAATTATTCTGATATTATGCATATCTTACTCAAATATAATAAGTGTGTAATGTACTCATCTCTATTTGAGTAGTTTAGCCTAAATCTAATATATAATTGTAACTTTTTTTTGACAACAACTTACATGTTTTGTGGACATTTTGCCCTTAATTTTAAAATCTTGATAGATGATTCTTTTTAATGACTGTTATAACCCTGGGGTGTTAGACTAAAGGGGTTTTTTTTTTTTTATGAGAGAATGTAGAAAGAATTTGTTAGAAAGCAGAGTTGATGCTTGGGGAGTTGGTTAATAGAAGTCGTGTCACTATGTTTTGAGCCTAAACACTAAAACTAGTCTAAACCAGACCTTTACTTAAGCTGTTGTGAAGGGAAGAGGGAATAATTAAAGAGCTGCACGACTTAAACTCCATGCAGGTGCAGAGCATTGGTGTGGAAACTCACCCTCTCTAAATGTCTGCTAGGAAGTCGTCCATCTGAGTCATCGTACCCTGTCGCATCATGTCGGGGAAATCAAATACACCACCTCTTCTTCTTCCTTTTCATTTTTTAACAAAGAGAAATAATATAGAAATGGGCCTATTGGACACAATATTTTTGTTTGGTTGTGTCTTCGACTGCTTTAAAAAGCAGTCAGGTTAAATTTACAATACTACTCTAAATTTCGGACCAGGTCATGTGATATTAAAACTGTAAAAATATGCACACTACAACTAAAAATTCAAACTTCACACTGTAATTCTGAACTAATACAAAAACAAGAATAAATTAATAACCCAGCAAATGTTGATTGCTGTACACTAACACTGATATACTGCTGTTTAGAGGTGTTGTGGTGCTGTGATGGAGTTAGGAACAGTGACCTGAAGTTGCATCATTTTGATCTCCAGTGTCCGAGTTACTGCATTTTAAACTTGTATTACTGTAAAACAGTTCTACTTAAAAGAGTGTTTACAGATCCCCAAATTGCCTGCAGTTGGATCTCCGTCTGTCTCTGAAACAGGAAAAGTTGTAGGATTCAGCAGATAATATTAACCCCCTTGGATTTTTCTTCATTCCAGAATAAAACCTGGTTCAAAAGTCTTACTGAGCTCAGCTCATTAACCAAAGCAAGAGGGTTCACTTAGCTGTACAGCTTCACATTCCTCTTTAGCTCTGTGGGTTTGCGAAAACGGCACACTTTATTTATACTACCAGTTAAACGTTTGGACACACCTTCTAATTCCAAGATATTTCCTGATTTTTATTACTTTCTACACTGTACAATTATTCTGAAAGCATCCAGAAAATGGAATAATCTCCTTTAAACAGTTGATATTGAGATGTGTCTACTACTTAGGCTCTGTAAAGCCTTTATAACGTCTCTAATCTGAGGTGCTGTTTGTTAATAGGTGATTTTTAAGCCTGGTAACTCTAAATGAACTTAAAAAAAAGTTTTGCTCTAGAATGTGGAAATAAAATCCAAACTTGTGTCCAAACTTTCGACTGGTACTGCATGTTGCTAAGTAGGCTTTGCTTCATCATTCAACCTTCTTCAGTATTTGGTTTTGCTGGATTTTGTATATGCTCATTTTAAGCACAAAATTTACAAAATTATTTGAGTTTTATTTATTTATTTACTTATTTATTTATTTATTTCGTCTCAAGTGTGAGGGAGTGAGGATCAGGAGCCTATGTCAGGATTTGATTCATTCACTGAAGATTTGATTCTTTCCTTTTCTTTATTTTCTCTTATTAATTTATTTGATTTATTATAAAAATATGTCTGCATTTGAGTCATTTTATAACACTGAACTTAATATAAGCCTCTGTATTATTTTATTACATGCATTTTATCAAAATCATGTATACAATTCCTAAACTCACGATTTAAATATTTAGTTACCTAATTAAAAGAAAAATCTTATAGCCTAGAAATAAATAAAATCTGCAATATAAAATAGTAGCAGCAGTACAGTGGCTGACACTTAATATTAAAATGAAGGTTTGGATTTTTACAGATGTTGGTATAACAGGCAATATTTTGCATGACTGTAAATTTACCAAAAATATATATCTTCTTTGCACAAATTAATTTAAATTTAAATGTATTTCTTCAAACATATGAGTATGTGATGTTTTTTTTTTTTTACGTGACATTAAAAAAAACATTAATTTTGAATTTTAAACATTTTATTTAAAAACATAATGCAAAAAAAATCATCTCATTTTTTAATATTTCACAGGAAACAAGTTTGGTTCACATTTTTGTTTTCTCTGTTGCAGGACAATCACATTGCTAAATTTTACTTTATATTTATTGCCTTCATAGACACACAAGAAGTCCAAGTGCAGCGAGTTGCAGTGGATTGAGAAAGGCAAGGAGATGTAGAGGGCAAAACCCAATTACGGCCAAACCAGGTTAGGAGGAAATAACAGTATTTCTTTTTCCTCCGACAAAGTGGTGAGGATTAGAGAGAGAGAGAGAAAAAGGTCTTCAGAGGATCCTCTTGTTTAAGGCGGTAAAGGCAGACAGACATCAGAGCTGATAGCCAAAGACCTTTGGCATGGGATTAATCCTGCAACACCAGTCTAGAGTAGTCTGGAGTATCTCCTCCTTTAGAACTGAAATCCAGGTTTTCGCATTTTTCCAAATGTCTCCATAAAGGTCTTTAGAGCACAGTTTTGAGATTTTGCCCTATACCGGTCGTGGGTTGGCTTTCTAAACAAAACTAACATACTAAAACAAAACTACTTCTCACAAGACCTGAAAACGCCAAGCTGCCTGGTCTTTGTAGTCCAAACAATCTGCACTAAAGTTTAGTTTCCATGGTGAGGCAGTTTGGTCTTTGTAGTCTTTGTAATCCACACAGTCTGTGGAGGTGAAGGGCAGTGCTGCACTCCCGTAGCCCTGGTGTGTGTGTGCATGCGGGTGGTGGTGAGGGTGGTGGTGCCCGCTGCTCTGCCCGAGGTGATGGGGGTGATGTGGGTGCGTGTGGTGTCCAGTCACCCCAGTTCCCGCCATGGAGCTGAGCTGCGGGTGATGCGGGTGATGGCTGTGCATGGGTGTCAGGTAGGAGCTACAGTCCATGCTTCCAAAATATGAGCTAGATGCAGTGCTGGGGTAACTCTGGGCATATCCGGACGTTTGGTTGTAGGACACGGGGTAGGAAGCTACTCCGGCTGGCCCTCCTGTGCCCGTAACTCCACGCTGCATACAGGACGCACTGGTAGGAGGTGTGGGATCTGGGACGGTATGAGGAGCTGGAAGGGGTGATATAGGGGCAGGGCTCCAGATAGACGACACAGGTGTGGCTCCAGAGGCAGTGGTACTGCTCATGCCCAGTCCGCCCAGGTTAGAATTTGAAGAGGATGAGGAGGAAGATGATGACGATGAACTGGTACTCGACACCGCTGGAGGACTGAACTGACCGCTGCTCTCAGAACCAGGACTCTCGCGTGAGGGAGAGGCTTTTTTCTTTGCGGGACGGATTTTAGTGCTGCCGCCGCTGTTACTGCTGCTGCTGCTCTGCTGTTGCTGCCGACACTTAGCTCTCCGGTTCTTAAACCACACCTGGCCAGGGAGAGAACAGAAAGTCAGGAAACCAAATTTTTATGACAGGTTATATTTTAAAGCCCTAGGGGTTATTTTACAGTAATTACATGCAAACCGATGGAGCAAATATTATTGTAGGAGTGCAAGCATAAGACCATGCATGAGATAAGAAAAAACTATCTGAGTTTACTAATAATAAATGAAAATATTAAGGAGTCAGTTCCATGTTCAGGGTGCTTCCTGATCCCTGTACCTATTAATTTATTTTATTGATACAGCAGTAATAGAAAAATGGAGATCAGTATAAAATTCCATGTTTCTATTAGTGAAATTTATTTTATGTGATATGAATATTAAAATGACATGCCTATTAAACTAAATCTTCTTTTTTCCATAATATTTAATATTACTTTAGTGTTCATATACCAATAAAAGATGAAACCAGTATTTAAGTTGAAACAGTTTGAAGACTGGATTAATATTTAGATTTAAAAGGTGATTGAAGCTATTTGAGTCATAAATTGATTTATTTTAAATTGATTACAAATAAAACTGTGCACAAAATGGGTAAATAATTTCATATAGCAAGGTAATTAACCGTGCTTTCTGTTTTTCTTTTCATGCCATCATTCATAGACCTGATTTAGTACAAATACAGACTTGTATCTCCTAGATTGTGCTGTGTTGTAGCTCATTGAAATTGTACTGTACTGTGTTGTATGGAAGCTTGAGGTTGATGCCTGATATTTTAGATCTACTTTTTGACACTGATTTGTGTTCTTTGGAGGGAAAGATCTAATCACTCTAATCAGTCAATATGATGTTAGATATGTGCCTGGACTATGATAATGAAATATGATGGCGCTATAATTTGATGAAATATGATTTGCACTGGAATGTGTTGGCACTGGAAGAGTTTGACATGCGCCTTGAGTTCTCCTGGAAACCGTGCATAAATTAATTTCTCTCTTTCTTTCTCTGTCTCAAACACACACACACACACACACACACGCACATACACACACACACACACACCCGTACCTGAACTCTAGACTCAGGCAGGTTGATCTTCAGAGCCACTTCTTCCCTCATGAAGATGTCGGGGTAACGCGTCTTGGCGAACAGAGACTCCAGGATGTCGAGCTGCGTGCGTGTAAACGTGGTCCTTTCCCGCCGCTGCTTGCGGGGATTAGCTTTAAAAATAAAATAATTACATGATTACAATCAGTTTTCAAAAAAAAAATTGAGATCTGTAAAAGTGTTTTTTGTTTGTTTTGCATTCTACTAATTATTTATTTATTCATTCATTTAGTTCGTTTGCTAATGGAAATATAGGATGATAAAATGTTTCTGGAAGTTTGGTGCGTGCTTAAAGATATTTAAATAATAATAATAATAATAATAATAATAATACATCTATTTATTAGAGCAAACTAAAAGACGCACGCATATGTATAAAAACATTAAATCTCCACAGCAACGCACAACTGTGTGTTTAATTATTATTTATTTTTTTGTTTGTTTGTTTAATTTTTATATGCTGTGAAACTTGAGATCGTGTCCATTTTTGCCGGGCTTTAAGAAAACGTTGCGTTCTCTAAATATTACTTCAAATAAACACTCTTCATTAAACATTCATGTTCTATACATATATGTTCTAGACATATAATTTTAACACCAGATTCATTTGATTATATCAGTGACAGTGAAAATAGACAATAGGGTTTTTAACCTGGACTTTTATGCTTTAATATCACATTCCGATTATTTTGCACACAAACAATATGGAATTATACATCTTTAAAAGCAGATGCCTATCACCCTGTTATGACGCTTCGGTATATATGGTATAAGCAAAGTCTATATAAAAGTTCCGACAGTTCGACGTAAAGTTTCATCAGTAACTATCACAAGTTTTTTTTTTTTTTTTTTTTTTCAAATAAAAATTTTGACAATTCCAAACAGTCACATGAACAATTCCCAGAATATTATCTTGTTATTTTTATACTCTTTTTTTCGCGAGAAACTCTGTAAATTTTCCTTATTTTGTTAAAAATAGAACAAAAATATACAATTATCAACAAGGTTCCTGTACATTTTTCTGTAATTCATCTTTTTTTTTCGTAACGATAAAAATGAAATAAGATCATTTTAGTCCTGTCCAATAAACGATTCAGTTCCTTGTCAGTTCAAGTAATGGGAATATTTTTTATAGATTTTTTATGTTTAGTATGTCTTATACATATCTTGTACCTTATGGGACCATGAGTCCGAAATTAATTTTAATAATAACAGTAATAATTGTAATTGTACTTTAATATTCTATTGATAATAACTGTAATAAAAATTAGACTAGACTTTCAGGAGTTTTCATTTTACAAAATTGAACAAAAATATTTTTCTCTGTTTTCAATATTCTATGGACATTTTTCTCTGATATTTCTTTATTATTGGTAATGCTGAAATTCAGCCTGCGTTTGCTTTTTGTCTGTATGTGGTAAGGTGAGAGAGATGTGCGCGTACCCGGATACCCAACAGAAGGGTGCAGGAGTTCCATGGGCGCGCCCCCGAGCCCCAGGCCGTTCATGGCATACGGGGCCTGTTTGAGGTATGACATCATTCTAGGAGCTCGTGTGGGGTAACGGCGGAGTTCGCGCCGAAAAGTCCGAGTCTCCCCGTCGAGCTGACACACCTGAGGAAGAGAAGGAGTGAGAGTGAGCTGAAGAAATATTTTAAATAAATAAATGTGTCGTGAAAACTGGGAACTACTACAGGCCTTTATTAATAATAATAATAATAATAATAATGATAATGATAATAATAATAATATCTATTACTCGGATAAAATATAAAAATAAAATATTAATATTACACTTATGCAAAATATAAAACTGCCGAACAAACTGCCGCTTCTGGATTTGAAGTGAGTTCGGATTAACGGGATTAAATGCAAATTAACAGATTATTGTTATTTAACCTTGAATAGTAATAAAACTCAACGATAATTATTTTTTAAGTTTAAATAAAGGTATCAATTCTTATTGAATTGTTATTAAATATTTTCGGAGCAAATCGACGCATTTTTGCAGATTTATGTCCTTATTATGTTTAATTTAAAGTTTAGCGTCAAAAATCGTGTTTATCGTGAGAAACAGATGTTCACTAAATAAATACAATAAAGTATCCACACAATAAAGTTTCATTAATCCTTAACATTTATGTTTTACAGTTTCCTTTATTGTAACTAATTACAGTATCTTTATTTATTTAGCGCAATGAATATCAAGATTTTTTATTTCGACATCAACAAACACGTCAGGTCAGAAATGTGTAAATCCGAACATTAATTACCCTGCTAATAAAATTACCCTGACTGCTCTAAAAGCCTCAAAAAACCTTTTAGGTTTTAGGCCTTTTAGGTTAGGATCAATCAAAAATATAGACAGCGTCTTAATCATCTCATTTCACACTCCACTAATCAGTAGGACTTCACACATTAGTTGGCCGTTCACACTGTCTGCACCTCCTAAAGTACAACTCCAAGACTTTTGATCTTTTTTTTTGGTTTGAGGTGATCGAAACTTTTTTGTGAAGAAAATGATACTTCAGTATAATCAGCATTTGTGTAGTGTTATTCATATTATAAGTTATTCGACTTTTTATATTCATATATTTAAAAGTAAACATTCTTCTGCCCAACTTCTTAGATAACATTATTTGTAAAATGGACATGGTTTATATATTTTAACTCTTGTTTTATGATAAAGTGTAATATTTGCATTCCGTTGGAAAATTCTGAAATGCACACAAACACACACAGTAAAAGTTTATATAATTAAAATCTACACTTTTAAATATATATTGGCTTGAAATTGTTTAGGAATTGTTTAACTTAAGTTATTATAAAGTTATAAGTCGTATAGCTTTGGGATAAAAAATTACATATAAAGTATAGCCCTTGTTTTTTTAATAATAATAAAAAAACTGGACAGTTTATTTTTTAATATATTTCTAAGATAAATGAACTGAGATAATATAGTAATCTTTCGCCTCGAATGGAATTTGTGGTGCTGTGCGAAATGATTTGGGAGGACCTGAACTCGTTTCGCAGGTTTTGTTCTGGTAGAGTTAGTACAAATGTTTTTAAGACAAAAGTTTGGTTAAATGACATGGTGTGCTTTTCACTCCTGTGCGCATTCGTATGGATCAGCCCCATTAAGAGCACACAGATAAAGAATACACTGCGAGACGAGCTTTAACCAAATGCAAATCAGCAGCGACTGTGCAAATTACCCGGTTTAGGCATTTAGATTAGACTCAGAGGGGACTCTATTTACAGCGAGAAACCTTATCGACTCTGTAAACGAAACAACCCCCAAAACCCAAACTCACCGAGCGGTTTTACGCATGCGTTACGAGTTGCATAAACAATCACATATTTGCGCAATTAATTTAAGAAGGGAAAATGCATATGCGCAAAACAGAAGTGTGTTCACGCACTATCAGATGGTTATGCGATAAAAAAAATATATTTTAGGCGCAAAAATTATACACTACTCCCGAATATCGTCCTATTTAATAACAACTGTTCTATGGCAACGAGTAAGTCGTGTGTAATTTGTATCGACGACAGTAAAATGTCTCTTACCGGGGCGCCTTTCCTCTTGTGTGTCCACTTTATGTAAAGAATATCCACGAGGCTGGCTGCGCCAATTGGTACAACACGTTTGTTTACAGGTAAACCAAATTAGAGAAATAAAGCTGAGCCCAAACACAAAAATACCTCCTTGGTCTTTAAAAGAGAGCAAATGCTCCAATCTGCTCTCACATCCGCGCACTGTGCTAAAGATGACTGCCAATGTTGTCGAATTGAGATTGATCACTTTTTTGGTGCGCTGTCCCGTCTATGAGTAAAAGCATACCTGCGGGACCGCCCGCCTTAACCAATCAGCGAGCGCGCAGGTCCCCACGGCCGAGAGAGCTGGCCAATCATGGCCTCTCAAACACGTTCTCTCATTGTGACGTCACGGTGACCTGCCGCGCGAATCGAGCGGGTCGCTGTGCAAAAAAAAGAAAAAAGGCTTAACAATTCGAATACACTTTTTATTTATTTAAACCAATTAAGCTGATGAGTTGTTGTTATCCATCAAGAACGCAAAACCTCGACACATTCAAAATATTCACTTGATATATAATGCAATCAGATGTTTAGATTATTTCAAGGAACCAAAACTTTCCCTGTTAGGCCCCCAAAACGGCACGTTGTAGTTAAAAACCGCTAAAAATCAACTTACGGTTTTCTTAAAACAAACAAAACAAACATAAAAGAAAACTCACAAATAAAAACTATACTAAACATTTTTTGTGTATACTGTATAGAACGTAATTTAATAAATGCACGCAATGAAGATTGTCTTTACTGAAAAAAAGTGTCAATTATGTTTTCTATACGAAAATAAAATAAAACAAATTAAACAAAACAAAACACTGAAATATACAATCCAATTTTACTGCATATTTTAGTCTGTTTTTAAGGAGAAATGGTAAATCGAGCACTTATATTTCTTGATTTAGAAAAAAATAAACGTATACCTTTCACAAACGTTCGTTTAATCGTGTGGTTTATTTTCATCTGAGTTATTTTAGCTATCAATCATATTTCAGTGTGTCACACAAGTGTTCATGTTACTGCAAGATTGAATTTCGGTGCCATGGAACTTACATGCTCCTGTAATTAATTTATTAATATTAAGAGAAAATAACACATTTCACGTAGCATGTATATATTTTATAGCCT
>JAQMYI010000010.1:5081713-5094378 GCA_030014275.1 Clariallabes melas
TCACCAAGGCCACACCTCCTTCATTAAGACAGTCACCAAGGCCACACCTCCTTCATTAAGACAGTCACCAAGGCCACACCTCCTTCATTAAGACAGTCACCAAGGCCACTCCTCCTTCATTAAGACAGTCACCAAGGCCACACCTCCTTCATTACAACAGTTACAGATGCCACACCCACTTCATTAAGACAGTCACCAAGGCCACACCTTCTTCATTACAACAGTTACAGATGCCACACCCACTTCATTAAGATAGTCACAGAGGCCACACCTTCTTCACTACAACAGTCACAGAGGCCACACCTTCTTCATTAAGATAGTCAGAGAGGCCACACCTCAATCATTAAGTCTGACAGACACAGAAGCCCCACCCCTTTTATTAAGACTCATGAGACTCATGAGAGAGACTCATATCTCTATTTCCCCTTCATAAAGTATGAGAGATACAAAGGGCACGCCTCCTGAGTTAAGACAGACTCATAGCAAATAACTGGCCACTATCACACCATCTGCCAACTGCTTCTGATTTTTAAAGTTTCCTTTTAAAGAGAAATACAGTTCTGGTCAGAAGTTTTTGCACGCTCACCATGAACATGAATGCCACGGCAATATTGAGCTCTGAAATATTCCATGGAACTCATCATTCAGAGCAGGTCTGCAATTTACACAAGCTGTTTCTAAACAACTGCAGATTCCAGGATTATTGGAAGGTGGAGCCACTTTGTCAAGGTCTGGAAAAAGACAGAAACTGTCACCCACATCTTGGAGGGTCAGGAACATCCCAAGAACCACCAAGGCACAGGCTTCCCATGAAATGGAAGCTGAGACTACACCAGTGTGACTGTCTACAGTCAAGACAGTTTAACATTACCATGGACTGAAAAGGTGCTGTGCAAAAAAGAAACTCCTAATCCAAAATTCACACCTTTGAGCTTAGCTGAAGTTTTCAGACAAAGAAAAAGGCTTCAGGGGGAAATTTCTCACCAGAGATATGTTTCGAGGAAAGATGAGGCACAGCAGCTGTTAATCATTAAAATGGTTGTGGCAGAATCAGGCTAGTTGATGGAATTCTGAAGAAATCTTCAGCAGAACGTCAAATCATCAGCTAGACGGTTGAAACTCAAATTGAGTAAATAAATAAAAGGATAAAACTGTGAGTTCCAACAGGACCGAGACCCCAAGAATACATCAACATGATACCTTCAAGTTTTTGGAGCCTCAACTATTTCAAATATTTGTATGCTGTGCTTAAAAGTAAGAAAACCAATAAATTGAACTGAACACAAAAAAGTCTGCCAAGAGGAGTGAACGAACATCAGAGCAGAATTTTGGTAGAAGCTTGTGGATGGAAAAGCATTTCCTCAAACCTCGAAACCTGCTAAGGGATGTTTAACCAAGTATTCGATTTGTTGGAGGTATATTTCTGACCCTTTGTTGATTACAGAAACCCAAAATAAAAATGAAAACTTGTGCATTAAAAATTATTGGGGTTTTCTTTAAAGATGTATGTTGTACAATCATGTGTAATTGATTTACTGAGAATTTGCTTTCGCACTAAAGACCCAACATTAGCTAACATTACTAGCCCATGGTGATGATCTGCTCAAGATGTAGCTTGGCTCGGAGTTATCCTGTCCAAATCATGCTGTGCATTTCGATTAGTTTTAATTTAATTGATTTATGCTCTTTTTTTTTTTTTTTTAAAGCAAGCATTTCAGACTAACACGAAGGGCCACTTGGAGGACAAAAAGCTAGAAATGTGTGGCACAGAGCCAGTTTTTCGACAGGAGCCCACTCAACCTCGGAGACAAGTGTGTCAAATTGCACATCCTCTCCACGGCTGATTGAGTGTTACTTGTTCTTCATTAAAGCCGTTCCGTGAGCAGTCATTCATATTAATGATTTTAATGGCACCAATTACCGCCGTGTAAAAGTTCAAGGTCTTTTAATGATGCACAAGAATAAGATCTTGAATTATTTATTTCTAGGGCATTGAACACAAAGAGCGCCCCCTCCACACACACACACACACACACACACACACACACACACACACACACACACACACACACACACACACACACACACACACATTTACTTAATGAATTAATCTCATACTAAAAGTCACTGGTGCTAACCCTATTAGCAAATCACCTAACTGCAGTACACAGGGAATATCTGCAATTCCACCTGGGAATCTCCGTCTTCCAGAGATCATTAGTGTGATGAAAGAAGAAACTGGCAGCATGAAAGCATTCAAAAATTTCCATTTAGAGAAGTACGAAAATGATATTAGCAGGGTTATGAACTAGACTGCACGGTCTCGGGCGTGCACGCTTGTAGCAATTCATGATAACTGGTATAAAGTGTTAGGAATATTTAAGGGTATTAAATTATTATTAGGTTTAATATGTGATGAATGACGCTCTAGTTATGTCCATTGTGTTTCTACACTAGTGCCGGAATGTTCTCAGGAAGAAGAGGTATATAAGTCCTAAGCCAAATGCCCTGATTAAATATAACGTACGTAGATATTACATACATCCATCAGAGCATGAGTTATTCACGTACTGTATACTATAGAAAAGTGCAGAAACAAAGAGGGGGAAGTTTTATAGACATCCAGCAGCAAAGCAGGAAGTATTTCTGTATAAGGAATGAGGAAGGACTCACAGAAACAAAGAGAAAAGGCAAAGCAAGTCAAAGAAAAATATCAAAAAACAATAAAAAGTATGTATTATCAGTACAAATAGGTATACGTTTATAATAAGAGGAGGTTAAAATGAGAACCAATCATGAGTCAAGCATTTATATGGAGTTAAAGTTTGTTAAGAGGTTTAATTATAATGCAACTGCTTAAAATAAACCAAATAATATGTCAAGTACTATATAATTGTAATAAACAAGAGTGGATTTGTCTGTTCGGGTTTTTTTTAAAGATATAAAAATATATTAAAAGATATAAGAAAAGCTCTGAGCTCCTATAACCGTAGTTTTGCTACACATCCGTAACCGGAATTCTGTTGCTATTTCATGCTGAACCACTTGAAAACATCTAATTGCTAGTCAGTTTCTACTTAAAGATTACCTAAAATTTCACAAAGATTACCTAAAAAAGGAAGGAAAAAGGCACTAGCACAAGATTTGGAGAAGAGTTCCAGAGCTTGGCTTGAGGGCGAGCGGGAGCCTGGCTAATCACACAGCAATGATAACAACCTGCTGGCGTTAGCATCAGAATAGAGCCGCTTACATAGCTAGCATTCAGATGCAGAGTCAGGCTCAGAAAGTTGTGCAGTTGTGTCATGCTAACGCATTCGATCTTGTTTTATAAGTAAAAAAAATGGAAAGAATTTAAACTTAGCATGAAACTGAATGTTGCTAGTTATCAGTCAGTCAGCATGTCAGTCAGCATAACTCAATGTTAAAAGACATGCCCTAGCTTTTAGCCATCATTAGCAGTGTTTGGATGAATTATCCTTTAACGATACTGTAATGACCCTGTTTCCCTCAGGACGTCCTCTGAGGTAGGCTCGCTGCTTTATCTGATTTAGAGAGACAGAAAAGATTGAGCGAGACAGACAGGGTAAGGAAAGCCAGGAGGGTAGGAGGAAGGAACAGTACCATTAATTACGCTATCTCGTAAAATGGTGTGAATTGGTATCAATACACAGATTTGAGGGCTAGCAATTCTTCAGGTGTTGGATTAGCATATCAAGGTATTAATCACAGATTAAACCTAGTCTTGGAATAAACCTAATGTTCAGGACTGTTTTGCTAAATATTTGGCTCAAGGCAGGACATATTTAGGATTCCTTTGTACTTTGTGTGTGTGGATTTATTGAATTAGCTAAGCTAACTACTTTCATTTGAGAATGTTATGTAACATTAGTTAGTCACATTTGTTTTGAGATATTCTCTAATTTTTGCTAGCTAGCGTGTTTCGAAATGTTTTGCAATGTTTAAAAGAAGTATTGTAAAACCTTAGATGGCGATTTGGAGCTACTGGCATGGAGCTATTGAAAAGATCATAAATGTCATTTCAGGTTGTGAAGTTGTGACAAATCATTTTCAGAATGTTCGTCACCCTGTTATTATTCAGACACCTGTAGTGGTTGAAATTTTTTTAGGAAATGTAGGACTATACAGTACCATAATCAGACTAGCTAACTAACTAGCACATTCTGCAGAGTCTATAACTAAAAACATAAACTTTATGAATAAGTTTCTACTACATGTAAATTAAATCACCATAAAAACCTGTAATTCTCTTACATTATGATATTGGTTTTGTTTTTATATAAAATTAGCAATGTTTTAGATTAATGTAAATAGATTTTTTCATTGGTGAGCTAGCTTTTATGGACATGTTACTTAAAGTGTAGCTAGCTTGTGTTGTATAAGAACACTTTCTAACATTGATTTGCTAGGTTTGAAAAAAAACATTCCCTAATAGTACTCTGTTAGGAAATATTCCTTAATGTTCACTCGGGTATCTGGGTACATGTACTATTTTTTCTTTTACCTCAAACTCAAAACTATAAACTTAAGATCTATATCTTGAGAGGAAACTTGAGAGGATACGCTTCGAAAATTCCAGAGAAATTCAAGTGTCAAACTTTGATAAGAGATAATTGCTAAATCCCTGCTAGTTTTATTTACACCTACACATTTACTGCTAGCCAGATGAAATATTATGGGATGTTAGGCTTATTGGTGCTAATTGGGATCTTCTGCTTATCTAAGGTACTGTGTTCTGTTTTGAAATAAACCACTTTATGAAGCTAAGTGATCATTCAGGTGTTTGTTTGGGGCTTTTGCTAGAAGTGCCGCGTCATCAGAGCATAAGGTTTTAAACAAATGCACAGCCGTCCCCCGCCCTTTAAAAAAAGACCAACACCCCAAAAAATACCTTCTGCCGTCCCCCACACTCTTACCACCTGCTCTTTTAGTTCACGTACACACACACACACACACACACACACGCACACACACACACACACACTGCATTCTTTATCTCCAGATTTCCAGACAATGCCCAAGGGATACTGATGCCTAATCCTCCTGATCCCTCTCTCTCTCTCTCTCTCTCTCTCTCTCTCTCACACACACATACATATACAAACACGTACACACACACACACACACACACACACACGCACACACTGTCCCACTTATGTCCCTCACTAACACCAAGTCGTTATAGTTCAAATATTGGTAAAATAAAGGTGTATTAGTTACACATCTACAGTAGTTACACATTAGAACATCTAGTACATAAAAAGATTATATATTATAACATATGCCCAGGCAGGAAAAAGAAAAATCTTAAACGGGAAGTAAAGCCATTATGTCATGCTGATACATATGCTTTCATTTACGTAGGGAGAAACTATTTTTGGCTGCAAGTAAGAGTTCATCCTGTATATAATGCATAAAATGCACCATTTATGTCCATGTTAAACAATAAGCTGTTAAATAATTAAACAGGCCCAAAGTTAATAGCAAAGTAATGCCATAAGTCTCTGCTTCCTCCGCACCCACGCCATCTTTTCCCTGGGATTGAAGGATTTGCGCATTACGCTCTTAACTCGTTTGTTTCGAGGGCTAACTCCTGAAAGATTATACGAGTTATCCCATTTGAGTTAGTTAAAAACCGCCATTCTTGTGTGTTGTGTGTGTAAGCTTAAGCGCAGAGCGGGTCAATGAGACCAGGCCGCTGCTTACAAGGCCAAGCCCACAGCGAAGCTTGGATGTGTTATTGTAATGAACCATAAGCTCCTTTGGCTGTACGCTCCCTAAAGAACTTGGCCGATAATATACTTAAGGCAGGACGGGCAGAGATGTTGAACATGCCGCTCACGTAGCAAAGGCTTAAAGTCTCGAGGTCTGAAACCACACGGACTAACAAAGAGAGCAGGCGACCGTTTGCGTTCCTAGCATATGTCATTTTGCCCTTGATAATGTCCTTAGGTTTAGCAACACTTGCTCCGTTTACAGCGGAAAGACTTTATCACTTAACAGAAATGCATGAGATGTAATGTATCGTGCTAAACTGCATTCAGTGTTACTTTGTGTTGTAAGTAAGTGTTTTATTCAGGTCAGGGATGTTGTGGGTTCAGATCAAGAAGGTAATACACCCAGGACGGGGGAGGCAGCATGCAAACTTACTCCTGATAATAATTTAGCATAGATGATCCACCTACTGGTATGTTTTTTGGTAGGTGGGTAGAAACCAGAGAACACAGAGGAAGGACACACAAATCAGAAATCCCAGAGCTCAGGATCTCAAGAAAGTATCCAGGACAACCTTATTTCAAAGATCTGAAATTAGTCTAAAAAGTTGTGGGTGTGAGAAGTGTTGAGAGATTTATCATGGTGCTCATGCATATACTTTTTATTCATAATCCGTATTTCTCTTTCACTTTCTTCCCTCAATCTTTGATGCATAGAGATCTTAGATTATAGACACAATATCTGTAATTGTACTTTTCTACTGATTGCTGCAATTGATTAGATATTTGCTAATATCTGATATTTGCTTTTGAGCTAAATCTTGGTGGACTATTTTTAATAACCCACAAACCTGTTACAAAACTAGTTTATTTGGTATAAAGAGAAAGATGATGGCAAGGAGATCTGGCGCCGTGAACCCTAAGTCCCAAGCTCAGTTTAATTCAGTTTTATTTGTATAGGGCTTTTAACAATGGCCAAACAAAAAAAAATGTATACTCAACATGACATGAAAAAATATATGCATTTCTTCTGACGGTCTCATGATAACATCAGCAATGGTATGACACTAACATAATTCAATTCACATTTTAAAAAGGGCATAGAAAACAACCGTTGAAGTGGATATACATATTCTGGGTCCCTCTGTAACTATGTGTGTACTATATATGGATATAAATTAGACAACAAGGTAAGGTGGGGAGACGGTGGTGATGGTGGCAAGGAAAAACTACCTGAGATGACATGAAGAAGAAATCTTGAGAAGGTAGGAACCCATCCTCATTTAGGTGATATCCAAACGTCCTGATAATGAGGACACAATTTTTTTCCAAAGTACATTGTCTATATATCCTTATACCATCCTCATGATTCTTTTGCCAAATTCTTCCTGTTTGAAGACTTTGATTAAGTTCATAGTCAACTAATAATAAAGTTGTCAAGGTGCTAATAAAGAAAATGCAATATACACAACAATAGAGTCTGGGGCTCAGCAGTTTAAAGTATTTTCAATGATCCGGATTGTTCCAGATCCAATGTTTTAGACATCGGGGTACGTTTAGGTTGAGTCATGATATGTGCTCAGTATTTGCCATATGAGTGAGACTGGACAGGACATCAATTGACATATAATGAACGAGGCCAGAGTTTTCTTGCGATGTAGTACGCACACCTGCATCCCTTACTGTGCCAATGAGCCTCATCAAGATCTTATCCTCGGTATGAAAGGGGAGCAGCATCTCTGCATTAGACCAATTTCCAGTCCTATTTACTGTATGTTCAAGTTTGCTTAAGAGTCCAGCAAAAAAACATTTTTTTGCAGTCAGACTGGCAGCTTGGGAATGAGGTCACATTTTTTAAAGCTTTTAAAGCCGAATGTAAACATAAACTGTGTAATAACACGTTTGCAATTGTCCCTCGTTTCCTCGACTGATGTCAGGTTTCTTCCTTTTGGAAACATCCTGGGCACAATGACGAAGGCTTCCTATTAAAACAGGGAATTTGAAATTTAATTTATTCCTTTTGAAAAGCCAAATTCATCCCCTCCCCCTCAACAACAGTAATTAACCTTCTTAATCAGCAGGGTTAATTATCACCTGTTTATCAGTGTAAATATCAATCAGCTGAATAACCCCAGTGCATGTGCTAAAATAAATGTAGTGTGTGTGTGTGTGTGTGTAGTGGAGAATGGAAATACTGAGCAGTGATACAGCAATACGCACAGCTACATGACACAGCGTTTGTCTTCCACACACACAAACCACAGAAGCCACAGAGGCAGAGCACTCTTGACATTAATGGAGACGGATGAGTGTGTAACGACGATTAAACCAGCGCACCAGAAAAGGACTCCTTATTGTCGATGAGGTCATTAGTGCATGTCAGTTCCAGTCAAACTGCCAACAGTCACAGTTAATTAACGCCAGATAACGAGGTGTTTCTATTCACGCCTCCTTCTTCAGGCGTGAAAGAGATGCCGAGGGTGAACCAAGGGGGCTAATGTAATTATTAAAAATAACATTTAACACTTAAAAGGACAACAGACTCGTCTGACATTTTAGGAGATCTTCAAATGATGTGAGGGGAAAATTACATAAAATTAATGTATGTTTGTGTGTGTATGTATGTGTGTGTGTAAAAATTGTATGAGATCATGGAAATATCATTTTGAATAACATGTGGTTGACCATAACCACTTCACATAACAATATTACTTAAAGTCACATTGTAAAAAGCTTTAAAAAAAAATTTCTTTTAGATTATACTATTATTGTATACTGTTAGTTACACATCTGGTACGCTATGCCTATGCCTATTTTTATTTATGTATTAACTGACACTGTAAAAGCACTGACTATGAGCTGTTAAATATATCCCAGTGAAAAGAAGAAAATTCTGACAATGCTAAACCAAACTGGTTGCTCATCTCAATCTGGGGCCTCTTGGCTATTGAATGTGTTGTTAATTCTTTTGGAAAGCCCAACAAACACCTCCAATTGTCTCTTGGCCATTTTTTTGCCTGCCCCCTGCCCCTCCCTGGCCGTACCCCCTCCTGTCCGCCGGCCCAAAGCAATTTAGCCCTATCTCTCCTGGCTAACAATCCCCAACAGAGATAACTAATTAGCTACATTTCTGCCATTTCCATCTTAATGGTTTGTTTGCGCCCATTGTTTGGGTGACACAATGGGAAGCAAATGCAAATGGAGTAGACCCAGGAGCACTCAGTTTGAGAGCGGGACCATACACCAGCTTACACTGCCAAGGAGAGAGAGACAGAGAGAGAGAATACATGTATGTGTTCACTGAAGTCACTTATTCAATGAGACAAGGCAGAATCATTCAAAACTTAAGGGGCTTAAAACCGCTCCTTGAGGTGCACCACTCTGCAGGATGGAGTTCCTACACACTGAGTTACTCCTGAAGGCCTTCAATATCTGGATCAATTGTGTCAGATCAAACAATCTTAACTTACGAGCGTTCCATTATTTCATAAGTGTCTTGGCTAGTGCAAAATCCATTAAAAAAAAAAAAAAAAAAACGCAAAGACAAAAGAGAAAAGGCGACAATAACCAACAAAATATGACAGCGTTGACTCAAAACAGAAAACATAGGACCTTATTAAACATTGCCTGCTAGATACTGATTGGGTAATCTAAGTCTGAGAGAGGGAGGAGCCTAGAGTGATTTAAGGGGACATTTGACTCTAAATTAATCTACAGGATGTCTCAAAGTCAAAAGTTTATTTAGCAGAATGTATTCCAAAAATGTTGTTATATGTTTTTTTTTTTTTTTTCAGAAAGCCTTCTTGACTATATTCACTTTTTTTTTTTATTTAAACAATTTCTAGGAATGTTTTCATTGTACTCTTATGCATATAAAAACCTTACAATATTCAAACTTTTTTTTGTTCTATTGGTAGAAAACTTCATTTTAAGCCTTTCTAAACTGTAGCAAAATTATCTATATATTATGGCTTATTTTCATGGGGGCTATACCATACAATGATATTTTATTAACTATAACTATTAACTTTGCGTTACTTCGATGATGTTTAATAGAGACTTACTGAAATGCATTTTATGAAAATGCTGTTGTAAATACTTGTTCATGCTAGCAAAGTTTCCATCAATTTTACTCACATATAACACAAGTAATAGAATGAAATTGTGTTAAGAACAGTGGTTCATTCTTCTTTTAGAAACTTTTGTAGTGAAATGCTTTTGCACAGTATCATTTTGTAAACCTTTCGTAATATTTTTAATTGAAAAAGTGTCTCAAAAATGCCATCCAATAAAAGGTGTCAAATACAAAGTACACAAAACAAATTGACTATCAAGTCTTAATCCCATGTCCTATGAAAGGATAAGCACATGCTCCATCTTACAAGAATAATGTTGAAGCTGCAAGGAGAATTTGTTGGTTTCTTGATAGAAAGTTGGATAATGATATAAAAGACACTAATAACAGCATTGCTCCAGTTTATTAGCTCTCATAAGGCACTTGTATGAAAAACGTACTATAAATTGTGTACTTAGAGTATATTAAAACCGTGTGCATGTGTCTGTGTGTGAATTTGGAGCACTGACGCTCTGTGAAACGATGCAGAAGTGGGGAATGTAGGGAATGCTGACTACGCTACTAATCTCTAATCCCTGCTGAGTGCAGGAGCTCAGACAGGTACTCTCTCCCTCACTGCCTGTGTGTGTGTGGCTGTGTGGCTGTGGGTATATAAAAAAAAAAAAAAAGCGGGCTCAGGTATTCAGGATGCCAAAGTGTATGGTGGAGGGATGATGAGACCAAATGCTGTGTATTCAGAGGTTTGTATGTCTTCAGGAAGGGTTCAAGAATTTTAGGGAGCTACAACAAATCCAAAGCAAGGGCTATCTCTATCCTGTGTGTTGGTTTCCCATCATGTAACTATGAAAATCCTGGGAAATTAGTAGGAACTTTAATGAAAGTTGTTAATGGAAGTATAATACTAATTGAGAATTAATTAACAACCCAGGCACGTGCAATTTAAAGGTAAAAATTCTATTGTAGGAAACTATTTATTTCACCGAACTGAGCTAGCATTACTGTTGCTTTGGTTGAACGGCAACTCTAACATAAGTAATAAGAACATTGTGTCCCAGTTTGGCTCACATGCTTCCTGGGCGAGGACCGGAACCAAATTTAGCGCAATTGCTCAGAAACCACTTAGTTATCAGTAAAGAAAAGCAATCAAAATGTGCTATGTTGCCAAGCTGACGCGGTCTAGTGCATATGCATTATTAGTATTCAAACACTACTGAATGTTTTAATTAACTAAAACAGGGTTGAAGGTAAACTTTCCATCTATATTTTGTAGAAATAATTGTCCCTGACTTTTATTCACTCACTCACTCATCGTCTATACCGCGTAATCCTGTAGTCAGGATTGCAGGGAGCTTGGAGAGTATCCCATGAGACTTGGGGCACGAGGCGGGGTACACCCTGGACAGGGTGCCACTTCATCACAGCCAGACTTTTAGTTAGTGTATTATTCTGGTCAGGGTTTCATTAGATCTGGAGACTATTTCCCAAGAAAATCTGGGCTTGAGGCGTAAAAACACACCCTGGATGAGATGCCAGTATCACCAGGCACCATGTACATACACGTTCCTTTGACACCCAAGTGAAATTAATTATAGTCCATCTGCCTAATGGCATGTTTTTGGACAGTAGAAGGAAACGTAAGAACCTAAAAAAAAAAAATTTAAAAAAGGGAAACTCTACACAGAGAGTAACTTGAGCTATTAATCATCTCCTTTGATTACTCTTAATCAAATTAAATGCGTTATCTTAGTGACAGTAACAGTACTAAAGAGCTAATGGTTGACCCCTGGGTTGATATACGAGTATACTACATGTGTGTGTTCTCTCATCTAACCTGTCCCTTGATCATAACTAGAGCTGTTTACTTTCTTCTTGGCCAATCATCTCTCATTCCTTACTCACCCAATCTCGCTCCATCTCCATCATGTGTCATGTGCTCTTCTTTCTTCCATGCTGCACTTGAGGAATGGATCAGAGAACCCAGGGCGCCGGAGATCTCCGTTCCATTGGAGACATCATTCCTGCATTTCTGAGAGTCAAAACAGAAGGGCACTAATGAGCAAGCTTGACCACTGACTGTTGGAGGTCTGGGATGCTTGACTTTGGGAGAATGTTTTTCCTTTTTGACATGGCTGTTGGTTTTTCTGTGAAGAAACTTGGCATTGGATTATGAAGGCCACCCAAGAGGAGACAGAGAGCAAAGACTAAACCAATTAGCAGTGCACCACCATGGGCTAAGAAGTGAAGGAGGGAGTCCTAATGAGTAGCTCGTGGTCAACTCGAATAGACACACATGTTTAGGAAGATAAAAGTGATTAGAACTAAAACAATACATGAACAGAAAGTTTCTGTAGCTTTTTTTTTTTTTTTTTTTTTTTAATAAATGCAGCATAATTACACAAGTGACTCCATTTTAAATTACAAGGAGCAAATTAACTGCTTCCTGCCTCCCTCTGTTGGACAAATTCAATAATGCAACCCCACACCAGGGCTAGGAGGTCAAGTACAATGCACAATATATACACAATAAAAAAATAAGGGTATGTTTTGTGTATAAACAGAGCAGATTTACACACATCATAAAACTAAACTTCATTTGCCTGTACGTTGAGCTAGCTTATTAGTGCGGTGGTCGTCCTAAAATCCATTTTTGGACTGGATTATCTGTACAAGTCCTTCTTATTACATAAAAGATATACACTACTGTGCAAAAAGTCTGTGTTTTTAGTATTCCACCACAAAATTAAAAGTTAAAGGAAAACATTTATACCAGTAAATGAAAGTAATAATAATAATAATAATACATTTTATTTATAATGCACTTTATATTTGAAACAAATCTCAAAGTGCTACAAAATTAA
>JAQMYI010000010.1:5179225-5213790 GCA_030014275.1 Clariallabes melas
CATAGAAGTGAATGTGTATTGCGTGGTTACGTAACGTGCAACGTCACGTGATCTCAACCGCGATTAAGACGATAGACAAAAATCTCTATCGGTTGACAAATTTCTACCGGTTAACCGTGTATACCGGTATATCGCCCACCCCTAGTCTGATGCACGTGAAAGTGTTTTATTTCTTTTGTACCTCAGTGATTTGTCAAATGTGTAATTGTGTGTATTGTATTAGGTGCAACGTGATGTGTATTATATAATTTATAGTTGATTTACGTTAGCTCCGGTTAGCATTTTTTATAGCACCATTACAGCAGCTGCACACTTTAAAAAAAATAAAAATAAAAATACAAGCTTCCCTGAATCATCTGTTATCATAAAACAATAGAGGATTCCGGCAAGTGCATGAATATAAATCTATACCTACTATTCACCCAGTCTGACCAATCAGATTCAACACAGAGTTCAACTGCGCTGTTTGGTCATAAAGTCATGAAGCTTTAGACATGAATGAGAGTACCACTTACGTTAGTGAGTACAGACGCTCCCAGCTCTTTTCCCACCAGTCCCTGGACGGCCCATTTAAAAGCGTCCTTCACCTGGACCATGTCCTCCTTATCCGCACACATGTTCTTCTCTCTGACACACACGATATACAACAATACATACAAACATTCTGTACAATCCTACTCTCCAGTAGTGTTGTCCGATATAAAAACTGTAACATTATTGGCACTTAAATATTGTAAAATCAGACAATAACATCCTTTAAGCAGTTGTAGTAGAGTTCCTGTGTAGATCTTGTGACACATTAAGGTGAAAAAAAAAAAAACAGACTAGACAACTTGTGCTGCTTGAGTACCTGAGTTCCTTCTTGACATGCAACCAACAGGAATGCTGATAACAGGAAGAAAAAAAAAAACAGATGGTGACATACTTGAGTATGAGACGCAGTATGAATGTGAATGAGTGCGTTGAGGAGGTTAGCGCACCTCTCTGACGGACAGCTGAGCAGGAAGAGAGACGGCCAGCATCAGATTGTCAAACTGGTAGCCGCCTTTTCTCACAACCTCGGACACCTTTAAAAAAAAATGGAAGGCGAAGTAATGATCACGCAAGAGTTATCTAACACGCCTTTCATATTTAATAGTACAGTATCCCCCCTTTGAACCGTTATACACCAGAGGGAGTGCTGTTGTGTGGTCGTAGGCACTAGTGATGGGAAGTTTGGATCATTTTAGTGACTCGGTTCTTTGAATCTCGCTCATCAAAATGAACGAATGTTTTTTTAAAATCATTTAGTTTATTTCGTTCTTTTGATCAGAAATAAAATAAAATGTTACATTTTCAATACACAGACCCCCAATACGTCTACATACACAAATTTCGGCTATAGTTCCAGTAATGAACATATTACAATGCAGCGAAGGACATATTATAATAAACAGAATGAGCAGCTCATCTCTCATATCTTCTAGTCCGAGTCGTTTATTCTTTTGAATCTATTGCACCACATAGCGTCTGTGGGAGTCACGTGACAAAAGAACGAACGATTCGGACCAAAAGACTCAAAAGTAACTACTCGATTCTGTTCCTGAACATAACCTACGGAGGTTTTGCGATGCTTTGCGCATGCACGCCCAGTAGAAAATGAACCAATCACTCTCCGAGACGACTCGTTCTTCTGAGTCACGTTAAAGACTCGTTTAAAAAGAACGAATCGTTCATGAACGACCCATCACTAGTAGGCACAAGGGGGCAGTACAGCAGCACTGCCTCGAGTGTGATATCGCTTTTATACAACGGTTTTACAGACACCATTTAATATCAACAGATTTGTTTCTTTATTTAACCAGTTATTTTGCTCCATGACAAACATCCTTCCACGACTGGAGGAACTAACTAACCGCATAAAAAATAGCTGACTTCATTACCAGGGGTGAAATTAGGTTTAAATTCTTACCGGTACTCTGTAGGCAAAAGGTTGAGGTGAATAAACCATGGAGGTGGTGGACAGTCCTGTAAATCTCGAGGGTTTCTCCACTCATTCCACTTTAGAATATTAACTACCAATAACCTCCAGGTTCTGGGGCTGAATCCCAAATACAGTAGTGTTAAATTAAACACTAGTGCACTATGTAGGATGTACAATCCATTATCCCACACAACAAGTAGTGCCCTTGATCAGGGGTTAGAAAGTGATTTAGGATTCAGCCTCATGTTAGATGATTGTTAGCTTTTTTAGCTCACGTTAGGCGTAAATAAAACAAAACTGTTTATAATATCATGTTTTTTAGAATTTTGTTTCATTTCGTTTGTACTTTTATTGCCTTTTTTTAAAGCAAAACTTAAGATGCGCTTATTTAGTATGGCTTTTAATAATTTTAGTTTCGTGTTTTTTATAATTTTATGTGATTTATTTTGTTTTAATGCTGTGAAGCACTTTGGCTCTGTAAGGTGCTATACAGATAAATGTTGATTGATTGACTGAGGCAAGTAAGAACGACTTAGAAGCAATAATTGAGGAGGCAAAAGTGTTGTTTAAGACAACATAATGTTTTCTTGCTAAAAATGTAACTGCCCTCTGTGACTGGGTTGTGAATGTGTATTTTGGCAGGCAGCTGCTCTCTTCTCAATACTACGGACCATACAGACCTACCCTCACACACGCTGTGACCGACAGTTAGTATAATTAACCATTATTAGATCACCTGTGACGCAGAGTGATGAATATTGTAAATCGTCACAGTGCTGTTACTGTCTATTATCACCACTCGTGGAATGCCTCTCGTCCAATCTTAATCTCGATCTGATCTAACTGTTGTATAATAGGAAGTAGAAATTTCATTCTGGTCTTTTCAGGAATTATATAATTAGATGGTCAGTGTTTCAAAATCTTAGTATAAACACACCTGTTCCTTGAAGAACCCAGAGTGTGTTTAAGAACATACTCAAAGTTCTAGGAAGGTATCAATCAGGGTATTTGTAAAATATCCCCAAATTTTAATTAGAAACCCATAAAAAGCTAATCAAATCCATTAATTTAATTAAGTTAACATTTAATACGATGCCACCACCACCATGCTTTATTGTATGCAGCTGTGTTATTTTTTTCCACTTTTGTTTTAAATCTCTCAGACAACACGATATGATTTACTACACGATTAATTCTGAATGACATTTCATCGTATTTCAAACGCTCACACGCACCTGTTTGGCATAACTCTGATCGCAGAAGTGCTGCAGCACGCCAACACACGCCACACACACCCCTGAACACGCCTTCGGCTCTGACACATCCTCTGCACCCGCTTTCTCTCCTGACGATTCCTCAGGTGACTCTGTCTTCATTTTCTTACACGGCGGGCCCCCTGTCTCTCCTGCCTCTCCTGAGGCACCATGGGATTTCTCGGCATCATCTTCACTGAGGAACGCTAAAAACGCTTTATGTATGTCCTACAGAACAGCACACAAGAATAAAGGCCATGTGATGATGTTTATAGGACAGATACTGACGTGAAGGAGAGAGATACACACATACACACCTCAGGGGACTGCTGATACGAAGAATACTTTCCTACACAACAGAATCTGAGGACGCATCTTCCACAGCAGCCGGCAGCCAACAGCTTCCTGATGACCGGGCGGTCTTTATCTTTAAGCGGCAACGTCATGAAGGGAAAGATAACTCTGAGAGACAGGAAAGAAAGGGAGACAATAGTAAGAATAACCAGACCTCTCAGATACCTGTGAAATTTGGACACATTTAACTTGTTTTTTGTTGTCGTTCCTAGGGTAAAATAAGCACCAGTTTTTACCTCTGACAGGCCTGTTACTCCTATCCATTCTACAGCTTAGTGAAATTATAATCATCCGTATCACTTGTCACAATTTATATGCGATCTTGTTAAGGTTTGTTAATATCAGATAAATAAACAGACAGACAGCCAGATAAATAGATAGATAGATAGATAGATAGATAGATAGATAGATAGATAATTAGATAGATAGATAGATAGATAGATAGATACTTTATTGATTCAAAATGAAAATTTAGTTTCAGATTTTTTTTTCCTTTTTAGATAAACAGACACAACAATGTGGTAATCCTCAAGTTTCTCTTTTAGGCCCACTTTTGCTTGTTCTCAGAAGCATAACACTGCTGATGATTAACCAATATAATACGTTTTTTCTTTCTGTATCTGATAATGCAGGAGTCATCAAGGTCAAACTTTCTACACCCAAGAAGTAAAGAAAGACGCACAGACACCCACAGATCAAATTTAAACATCAATACTATACAATTCATCTGAGCAGTTATCCGGATGTGGGATCCTAAACATGGTTTCTACACTAAAATGACATGACATAAATTCCAGTGATTAACAGTGTGTGTGTGTTTGGTAGATCGGATACTCCGGTTTCCTCCCACAGTCCAAAGACCTGCAAATTAGGCTAACAGCATTCCCAAATTGCCTGTAGTGTGAATAAGTGTGTGAGTGTGTGAGTACGTTCCCTGCGATGGATCGGCACCCCATTCAGGGTGTACCCCACCTCGTGCCCTTAGAGTAGACTCTACTTCTTGAGGAAACTCAGGTCCTTTAATGTCTTCAGCAAGATGTTGCAGATATTTTATCAGTCTGTTGTGGTGAGGGCAATATTATTTGCTTCCATCTGCTGGGGCAGCAGCATCAGGATCAGTGACTCTAAGAAACTAAACAAACTCATCAAGAAGGCTAGCTCAATACTGGGCACTCCCCTGGAATGTTTGGAGCTTGTAGTGGACAGAAGGATGCTACCTACACCAACTGTTAACCATCATGGAGAACACCTTACATTCCCTCCAAAATGTCGCTGTGACAACTAACGCTACAGGAAGTCAAGAGAGGGATCTCCTTCTCTGACATCACAATAAACAAGCTCATATACTGTACATTCTGTCTTCGATGTCACATCCTTGATTCATTGCATCCTCTTTTTTTTATTAGTATTCGCTGGTTATAACTTGCTGGTTCATTCTCTCCACTAATACTTGCTGGTGCACCTTATGTACAGTTTCATTCCCACTAACATTCCCACTTCCCAATAAAGAACTTTATCTGTCTACACTCCAGATCATCTGCAACACTGTATACAGGATAAAGCGACAATAAGTGAGTGACCGCCGAGGATGTTGACAAATAAAACCTGATTCTGATGACTCACCGGGCCAGGACACATTCTGGATCCCTGGACCTCACTGTAAGATGCACACAGATGATGCTAGGATGTAAATATTACAATGCACCTCACATGGCAATGACAGGTGTCACAGTGTGGAAATTTACACACAGCCTACATAGAAACCACTAGGTCTTATATGTTGTATATGGACTGATTTGGGATTGCGGATCTGGCAACCCAGGCATCATACAAACGCTGAAATAAAGGTTTTCATTTACATTTTGTTTAACACACTAGTGTTCAGATTCTCAGGTCAATGCATTAATGAACTCACTGCATATGCTTGAGCAAAACACGTGATCGTTTCATTCAGCAGTTGCATTGACAGTTTAGCTCATACAAAGCAAAAGTAGCAAATTACCTTTGAGGCGGACGTCTTTAATACGTTCACGATATTCTCCAAAATACTCTTATTAAGATATAAACATTTGTAGAAATACAGTATCAGACTCGGCTAGTGCTCTACTCAATAACCAGTGCTAGCATGTGCATGTGTGTTAATTTTTAAATATTTATTAGTAGTTATTTATCAATAATTGAGCCATAGTGTTTAAAAAACGACGTTTACACAAAATAATATTTTTTTAACACAATACTTATGCGCTTTTAATTATTTTTATCATTTTAAACAATTTAATCTGGCATAATATTAGCTGCCTATTCTACGTCATCAGCGTGCGCCGCACCACCACCAGCAGCCCAACCCTGCCTTTGGGTCCTTTCGCTCCTTTGGTCGCAGCCGGTGGTTCTGGAAGGTTCCGTTGTAATTTAACGCAGGCAGAACCGGAGCGAATCCGCGTCCATCCGAGCCGTGGGAGCGGTGTTCCGGTCAGCACGCAGCGCGGACGTCTTCCTTAAACACCGAAAACAGATAATTTAGTGTGATTTCCCTTTAATAATACAAAATAAAGTAAAGATGCCCGAAGCCGCGGTTGCAATGTCGAAGGGAGGCAAGAATAACGGAGGCACTTATGTGGACCGGGACAAACCGGCTCAGATTCGGTTCAGCAACATCAGCGCGGGGAAAGGCGAGTTTATTTTTAATTATTTAATTATTTATTTGCGGGCTCGTGCCGAGTTGTGCAGGTGATTATAATTTCATGGTGTAACAAAGGAACGCTTCGCGACACTGAACAGAAGTTTGTGACGTGATATAAGTAGAACGGAGCTGAGACTGCATTCTGGTGTGTTTGCAGCATATCGTTTAATATATTTATTTATGTAAAAGAAGAGAAAAAAATCTCAGGGTTAGCTCCTGACAACGCCATGTATGGTGATGATGCAGCAGCGCGCGCGCCATGTTCCTCTGCCTGAGGGCACGCGCGGTATTATCGGTCTGTTTCATATCACGATACACTTAAGCATTATCTCGATATCAGCATCCCGGTGACGCTCTGCTGATGTTGAAATCAGTTAGTCTGTGAGCTGTCAAGGGATAGATTTTCAGGAAGCAGAAAATCACACCGGTTCATGTAAGGAAGTGTTTGTTTATTAGGGGTTGGTCGATTATCGTCCTAGTCAGGACAGGTACTTATAATCGTTTTTTATATATATTATATTATTATTTAAAATTTTGCGACTTTGGCTCTGATGCAGCTACTGCGTCTGTCTCACACTGTCTCACGCCCCTCCAACAGCGATATCTGATTGATTAGACGTCAACAGTAATCACTCGGGATGCGAATCACCGGTCACATCCCAGTAAAATATTATCACAACACCCCGGTGACCATCTCATTTAAATGACGATTATATAAGTATCTCAAGTTGATATTACATTGTGTTACAATTTTAAAAACATAATAATAAAAAAAAGTTTAATGAGTAATTCGTAAATGTAGCTCGTTTCTTATAACAATAGTTTTCCCACTTAAAAACCTAGAGTATGTAGTGTGTAAGTAGGCTGTGTGTTTTTATAATCGTTATATTGGATGCACGTATGTGACTTACATTTTTTTGCAGTCGGATCATCTGGGGATTTATGTTATCTCATTAAAATAAAACAACAACCAAAAAAAACAACAATAATGTATGTTTTTCCAGTGTAAATTTTTCTTTCCTTTTTTTTCCTAAACCAAATCTGTGTGTGATGACGGATTGTGTTTAGCTCTTTTTCGAAAATATCAGTTGATGGGACAGAAAACTAATCTGCACAGTCAGTCGTTAGTTTAACACACAAAGTTCAGCTGTTCTGGAACGGTTCTTGCAAGAACAGTATTGTCAAGTGCAATTTGCAAAACCCATCAAGTACCATGTCTCTCATGAAGACCTTCACAGGAAAGCAAGACCAAAACGTTACCTCTGCTGCAGAGGAGACGTTCATTTAGAGTCATCAGCCTCAGAAATCACCAACTAACAAACGGCACCTCAGATTAGAGCCGGTATGAAGGATTTACAGGAGCTGCGTTCACGGTGTGATTTCTGGCTGGATGTGATAACCTAAGGGTGTTTTCATATTATGGACTCGAGCCTCTTAAAGCTTTGATTCATTTTAATCATCATGAACATAAGCATACCCACTTTTAAAAAGAAGGTCTTAATAATAATTTTAACGATGGGGAGGGGCAGAGCAATCAATCCTGTGCATGATACAGATCAATAATGTGAACACTCCCTAAACCTATATAACAAACCTGTTAACAGCCCTGAAGAGGGAAGGCCGCTAGGTTGGTTTGGTTTGAGCTTTTAAAAAAAAAAAAAAATCCCACATGAGTTTTAGTGTTAAACAGATGATTTTTATTTTTGTTTCTACTAACGGTTTCAATTACGCATCAACAGTCTTTACTTATTACTAATTGTGATCAGCACTAAAGAAAAAAAATCTATTTTATTACATTTACAGTAGATGTATTATTGATATTTAAGATGAGAAAAATAATCAGTATTTTCTTGCTATTTTACTTGTACCTGTCATTTTCCTCTAGTTTATAATCAACAGCAAAGTTGGTCAGGATTATACATTAAAGGATGGATAAATTCTATGCTGTTCTAAGATGAGTGTTGATACGCTGCTGTAAAAATATCCGTGTGATGTTTCTTGTTCAACAGCCGTCGCCGATGCCATCAGGACGAGTCTCGGGCCCAAAGGCATGGACAAAATGGTACGTCTTTTATTCATTTATTTTGTCGTTCCATATTTTTGTCAAATTTTAATTACAGATGTAGTTCAGGAAAGTGATGATGATGATTTTGTGTTGTAGATCCAGGATGGGAAAGGAGACGTCACCATCACTAACGACGGCGCCACCATCCTCAATCAGATGCAGGTCCTGCACCCTGCTGCCAAAATGGTGAGTCATTTAAGATTCCTGTTTCTTTGTGGATCTTGTAAAGTGGGAAAATAGAAAGTACTTATTTTATTATTATTTTGTGTGTGTGTATGTTAGCTGGTAGAGCTGTCCAAGGCTCAGGACATTGAGGCTGGAGACGGCACTACGTCCGTGGTGGTGATCGCCGGAGCTCTTCTGGACGCCTGTGCTAAGCTGCTACAGAAAGGTACGCAAACGTCTTTAATCAGATCTGTAATGCGATCGTTTGAGATGCGTGGACCAGGCTGTTGCAGCCAAAAAAGAAATGTATACACACTTTAACACGACAAACATACACGTCACTTCAGACAGTCACATGATCACACCAGGCTAGTAATATGTCCCGCCCCCTTCATTCCATCATAGATGAATTAACACTGATTAACACGTTTCCCCCAGGCATCCACCCGACCACCATCTCGGAGTCGTTCCAGAAGGCGGTGGATAAGGGTGTGGAGATCCTGACCTCCATGAGTCAGCCGGTGGAGCTGAGCGACCGCGAGACTCTGCTCAACAGCGCCACCACCTCGCTGTGCTCCAAAGTGGTGTCCCAGTACTCCAGCCTGCTCGCCCCAATGAGCGTGGACGCTGTCATGAGGGTCATCGACCCGGCGACTGCCACCAGCGTCGACCTCCGCGACATCAACATCGTCAAGAAGCTCGGGTGAGTCTTGCTGGCGCGTGCGGCGTAGACGGGTTTCAGATTTCTGTAATAAATTGTGATTTTATTTTTATTATTATTATTTTTTTTTAGTATTTTATAAGTGTCAAAGGCTTTTATTGACAATTGAATTAAGTTTATACGAGGAGTCAGTATTTGCAGTGTTAGACCCTTCTTTTTCAAGACCTCTGTTCCACATTCTGTCTGATTCTTACATAATCAGTACCTGGAGTTTGTCAGAATTTGTGTGTTTTTGTTTGTCCTCCCGCCTCTTGAGGAAGGACCACAGGTTCTCCATGGAGGAGTTTCCTGGTCATGGACACAAAATTACCAGGTTTTGTTTTGTTGCCTTATGACGAGGTGCTCCATCGTGCTGGAAAAGGCGTTGTAATTGTCATTGATACGTATGAAATGCTTGTAATTGTACTTCAGTACACCAGAGTAACATCTGACAAAAAGATAGATCTAAAAACACTGAAGCAGCCGACGTTGTGAAAAATAATTTTAATTCATATACAAAGTCATACACAGTATGATGTCCAGTGAAATGCTTATAGGACTGCTGATGACCTATAAATAAAAAAATAGACTTTTCAATTAAGAGAGGGAGATTTTACAAATATAGACATACATTTTACATTATGTACAACTAATAAAATACAATAAAATTGCTAAGGAATTGGGATGTAGAGACCATGTCCGTCATAAGCGAGACAATGTGCAGGATAATGTGCAAAGTCAAGTTCATGAAAGCAAAGAAAACTGGAAAAATATGTAATTCCCAAAACTATTGGCCACAGCTGTGTATGTAAGTGTGTGGGTGCATGTTTCGAGTTGTCTAACAAAGTAAGTGTTGGTGTTTTCCAGTGGGACCATAGATGACTGCGAGCTGGTGGACGGTCTGGTTCTGACCCAGAAGGTGGTCAACAGTGGACTGACCCGTGTAGAGAAGGCCAAGATCGGTCTGATCCAGTTCTGCCTGTCTCCTCCGAAGACTGACGTACGTACAGACGCCACAATAAGTTGTGATTTAAACCTCGTCGCTTTTTTTTTATTATTATTCTGTCGCTCTCTCGTATGTAATAAGACAAGAAAACTCTCACATTACAGAGAAATCGGACTCTGTGCTGAAGACTGGCTTGTCTTAAAAAAAACATAGTGATTTATTTTAAGTGATTTATATATTCGAATAGTATCACTGCTAGAGGAAAACAGCTCTGAGAAAAAAGGCGTCTGGAATTCCCTTAACGATTTAAGGACACAGAGAAAACCCTGTTACATTTAACATGTGAGATTCGTTTCTTTAGGCAGAGTTGTGGTTTTTGGCCACATGATGGCAGTGTGGGGAAAGGTGACACAGATGTAGGCAAGTGAATTGGCATCCTCTACATTGTAGATTCATGCCAAAGGCGTGTAAGACTCACTCTGTCAGACTTAAGAACAAATCGGACTTACGAACATGCTTCTGGGATGGAACTCGGGGATTACCTGTATAATCGGGTTTCACTACAATGAAGTTAATCTTGTTGTTTCCTCGTGTCCGGACAGATGGATAACCAGATCGTGGTGTCGGATTACGCCCAGATGGACCGCGTGCTCCGTGAGGAGAGAGCTTACATCCTCAACATGGTCAAACAGATCAAGAAAGCCGGCTGCAACGTCCTGCTCATCCAGAAATCCATCCTCAGGTACAGAAAGACACTAAATCAATCAATAATTAAAAAAAAAAAAAAAAAAGTGTCTGATTAAATTTTGGGGGAATTTTTAATTTTTTTTTATTCTATTCAAAGCCTTTATAGTGGTACGTTCGTGTCGTTTCAGGGACGCTCTGAGCGACCTCGCTCTTCATTTCCTCAACAAGGTGAAGATCATGGTGGTGAAGGACATCGAGAGGGACGAGATCGAGTTCATCTGCAAGGTGAGAACACGGCCCGTAGAGTTTAGATTACTTCGTAACGATGGCCGTAATTACAGACTGTAAAAGCTTTATCGCTACGTTGCAGACGATCGGCACCAAACCCATCGCCCACATCGATCAGTTCACGCCGGAGATGCTGGGCTCGGCCGAGCTGGCTGAGGAGGTGAGCCTGGACGGATCGGGGAAACTGGTCAAGGTGAGACACGCTGATCTGAGGACAGATTTAATTCTGCACATGAGTCGCAAAGTCAAAGTGATGGTTTGTTTATTGAACACTGCCATTTGTTGATTGTGTGTGTTTGTGTGTGTGTAGATCACCGGTTGTGCCAGTCCAGGGAAGACTGTGAGCATCGTGGTGCGCGGCTCCAACAAGCTGGTGATCGAGGAGGCTGAACGCTCCATCCACGACGCTCTCTGCGTCATCCGCTGCCTCGTCAAAAAAAGGTGATCGTTTACAGATTATTATTCTTAAAAAAAATGTATTGCTTAGGACGAACGGCTAAAAGTAGCAGAAACGAACAAAAAAAATTGTCGATGTTAATGGGGAGTCGCCTCTCGTACCCACAGGGCTCTGATCGCAGGCGGCGCCGCTCCGGAGATCGAGCTGGCCCTGCGCTTGGCCGAGTACGCCCGCTCCCTGGCTGGCATGGAGGCGCACTGCGTGCGCGCGTACGCCGACGCCCTCGAGGTCATTCCCTCCACGCTGGCCGAGAACGCCGGTCTCAACCCCATCTCCACGGTAACCGAGCTGCGCAACAGACACGCTCAGGGTGAGGTGACGGCCGGCATCAACGTGCGCAAGGTGGGCACACCAACACCACCACTGAAACCATGGCAACCAGGAACAAAACACTGTATAATTTACCGACCTTATTAATGATAAACAATTAACGTGCTCGTGCTCGTTTTTCTGTTTCATCATAAAGCGATGATTAGATTTGAGAATACTGTGTGTAGCTAAACCACGGTTTTCTTCCTCCATCAGGGCGGCATCTCTAACATCCTGGAGGAACTGGTGGTCCAGCCTCTCCTGGTCTCCATCAGCGCGCTCACGCTCGCTACGGAAACAGTGCGCGGCATCCTCAAGATCGACGATGTCGTAAGTGTTCGGTATACATAAGCGGTGTGGCTCGTTCGAGCTGCGCGATTACACACACTCATGATTCTCTCGTTCCTCTACAGGTGAACACACGATAAGGGGTGTGTGTGTGAAGAAGGAAGGCAACTGATGGGACTGAAGCGCTGCTGCTGCTCAAGGATGTGGGGACCTCGCCATGACAAACTGCTCATCAGCTGTCTGTAGATGTTACGCTGCGTAATTTAATAAACTTTTTTTTTTGGACACTGGTCTTCTCTTTGCATTACTTTATTCTGTGTCGTATTTAACACCACGCTGTGTGTGCTTGTCACATTTGTCCAATGAATACACATCTTGGAGGGGGTCTATCTGAAACTGAAATGTTCAGAACCAAAAATGTACACACACCCCAAAATCTACTGCAAGATTTTATTATTAATTATTAAAGGCATTGAAAAAACACTTTGTACTAGTGTTAATTTTGTTAATGAAAATAATTTAACTCTTCCTTCATCACAGCAGTATCACTCGGGCCAAAGAGATGAGATGATATTTGGGCCCGTTTTTCTTCATATTGATCCGGAGATCAAAAATAAAACCCATGTGTCGTAATATCGGAGGGGGAACAGTGGGGGGAACACAATCGCTGGGGAAAATACCACAAAGCAGAGACAGATCAAGGCACATACCATAATAATCACCCAGTTTCACAGCCTCTCTGTGGTAATTGTTACCACATGATAACATAATTATGTTGTGATGTATTTTATTTTATAGTTAAACTGTTGCTAAACACATTAAGCTAATAGGTTAGAAAATGATTGTGACCCACACTAACAGTCCAAGTGTGTAAATAAAAGTTTCAAAACACTGTATTGCCCGTACTGCCCCTGTTGTTTTGTAGTTGGACATGTAGCAGTGGTTGTGATGGTTAAAAATAAATATAATTAGCTGAAAACGTCAGATGAAAAGATTATTTTAATAGCTTAAATTATTGTGGAAAACCCTAAAAATGGATTTTGGCTTTACTTGATTGACTGTGGGTTTAAAATACATTTTCATTGACTAAAACTAGACTAAAATGCTTAAAGGTTCCTCTGACGAAGACTAGACTAAAATGTCCAGACTTTTAGTCGACTAAAACTTGACTAAACGAGAATAGGATAAGATTGACTAAATATAATAAAAACTAACAGGGATGTTTGTCCTGGGACTGAAACTGAAAATAGCTGATAACATGAACATTACTTTGTACTTACTTTTCTGGGAGGTTAAAGGTGCATTAGGTCATAACCTGCTTCAGGAGCCACCTAGGTAGCATGAGCGAGGTTGATCTGTAATAACGTCACTCTCAGAGGGAGATCAAAAAAGAAAAAGTCAGCCGCCTGTTCCTATAGTGGTAGCTACACAGTGCGCCTCCAATAACTTATTAGCAAAGTTAGACTTTTGGCTCCAGTGTAAAACTAACAAAAATTTATGCTTTTTTTATTAATCCACTACATGCGGTGTAAAGTGTATAAAAAATAAGTAAGAAAATTTAAAACCTGGCAAAAATATACTTAGCAAAGTAGCAAATAGTAAAAAAAAAAAAAAGTGATCAGTTTACCTTTATCAGTCTGAGTTGCTATAAGGTTTTCTGATAGAGAATAAATAGAAAACTTCAGACACATAGTGTGTGTGTGTGTGTTCTTTTCCTGGCCACAAAACACTGGCCAGTAAGAGTATCAAGGTGAGGCAGACACATCAAGCAATAATTCTTCTATAGTAATTCATCTTAAACTTTGTGGCACAGTCCGGTCTTATTATTATTATTGTTATTATTATTATATTTTAAACACACAATAACACCACAAGTTCTGTCAAATTTGTACAATTCTCACAGCCTCACTCACTCATCATCTATAGCGCTTTATTCTGTATACAGGTATACAGAGTCACGGGGGGCCTGGAGCCTCTCCCAGGAGGCGTAGAGCATGAGGCGCCCTGGGTGAGGGTGCCAATCCATCACAGGACACACACACACTCCGGGTAATTTGGGAACACCAGTTAGCCTAACCTGCATGCCTTTGGACTGTGAGAGGAAACCCAACAAGCGCAGGGATAACATGCAAGCACCATACACACACAGGGAATCGAACCCGGAACCTGGAGGTGCAAGGTGGCAGTGCTAACCACTACATCACCTACATTACACACACACACACACACAAAATGATGAATGCAATAGCTAACTAGTTCATGCAGCTGCAGGTTGGGGTCTAATTGCTATACACAATCTGTCCACTAGATGTCACTACAGCGAGCTTTTAAGACGCTCCATGAAATGAACATTCTGTTAGAAACATTAGCCGGAAAAACACCGACACCTAAACGAGGCTTCGTCTTTTAAATAAAAACTCGTTTAGTTTAACATTTTCTTTTAGATTTAAAATGATTCTGCTGAGTGTGTGAGTAATTTTGACAAACTCGCGAGCTAGATTTTTAATTACTTACAAGCTAACACACATAAGCAACGAATCTGACGCCAACTGAGGACGTCATCAACCCGCGTCCACCGTTGCCATTGGTTACTAGACGCAGGCGCTGACCGCCTATTTAGTTTACTTTTTTCTGTAAATGCACTGAAGGATTTAAGCTCTATGACGTGATCAAGATGCCGAAATGGTTACAAAGTTACAATCAGAAGTTCAGCTGAGCGTTTCAACACAGTGTTCATGTTGCAGCAGAGAGCTAAAGGTAAGATCCCTCAGTGGAGCAGCTTCAAACAGGAGATTTATTAAAAAAAAAAAAAACAACATAAAAATCTAATGGCTGTAGTTAGTAACAATGATACACTGGATTATAGTACAGTTAGTTTTACATGTTTTACTCCCATAATCAGAAAGATATTAAAGAGAGTTTAATTGTATAATTTAATTAATTAATTGTATAATTTAATTGTATATTTATAAAACAAATTAATACAAATGTAGCAAACTGATTTTTAAAGATCAACTAATACACTGTGATCAAAGTGCAATTGGGTTGACGTGAGTAACTCCTATAGCAAAAAAGGAAAACGTATATGGAATTTAGATTCTTTAATTATGTAATACTTTGCTCTCATAATAGACTGTATCAAAATGCATTTGGATTCATACATAACTTTACCATTCAAATAATTTGTTAAATAAAGAAAACACACACACACCCTGACTATTATTTAACAAACGTTAAATGTTAGCGTTAGTAACATTGTCGTTGACGGGAAAATAGTCTGTGGAAATAGTGTCCGGGTTTGATATCCCAGGAAATCGATTCCAGTCTCTGTGTGCATGGAGTTTGCATGTTCTCCCCGTGCTTGGTGGGTTTCCTCTGGGTACTCCGGTTTCCTTCCACAGTCCAAAGATATGCAGATTAGGCTAATTAGCATTCCCAAATTGCACGTAGTGTGTGAATGTGTGTGTGTGTGTGTGTGTGTGTGTGTGTGCTCTGCGATGGATTGGCACCCTGTCCTGGGTGTACCCCGCCTCGTGCCCTAAGTCTCCTGGGATAGGCTCTGAATACAGGATAATCAATGAATAAGTGAGTAGTTAAAATGTTAAAGTTAAAATTATCTGATCAGCTTTAATGTAATCAGTGATATTATTATTATTTCAGGTTTTATCTGAGGTAACATTTCCTGACATACTGGTAGACTGACCAGTATGTCATAGGAAGGTCATTCCTGGTATTGTGCCTCTTGATTCCTTATATGGTAACGCTTCCTTTAGGCCGTATCATGACGAATATATACAACTATCTCATATCCGCTGGAACCATTTCGTCTAAGTGGAAGAGTGACACAGGGCACGTGGCCCAAATCTTCAATACGCTCTCTTAATGCTGATAATAAGGAACTTCAGACACATCATGTGTGTTTGTCCCTCTCCAGGTTTGGAACACCGGTGTCGATAAGAGTATCGAGGCACAGCGGACGCATCAAGCAATAATTCTTCTCTTCATTCATTTTAAAACTTAACAATTTGGGCACTCGTCTTAAATCTAACAGGTGGAGAAAAGAAAAGCCGCTTAATCTCATTTACTTCTCTGGTCAATCCCTGTCAGCTCGATTCCAAGCGCACTGCTGTTGTCCATCTGGGGCACTACATAGTGCGCTAAGGGCACTCTGATGCACTTTCTAAAAAGGCAGTGGAACTCGGATTGAGATCGGGCCACCGGCTTCCTCGTGCGACGCCGTTGCTAAGAGATGCCGAGGGGAATCCATGACTGGTAGGCGACAGGGCTTGTGTGAGTTTTATCTGGTGTTAAAGTTAATGAGACAAATGGACAGTTCTCATCGAGCTAATATACTCGTTACATCCTGTCTGAAAACACCGGTGGATCCACACACCAAAGTCCCGCTGGCTTTATACGAGAGAGTGTGTGTCCGTCCGGGAATAACGGATAGAGAACAGGTGGGTTCGGTAATGCACATCCGGAGAATCTGGTGTAGAATCTAAACAAGCTGATGCAACTGATGATGATTATTGTTTCCAGAATGGAAATGTTTTTTTTTTTGTTTTTTTGTGTTCACTTTGTCCAATGTCATCTAAATCTCAGATTCTTTCCTCTATTCCTTTCAGGTGGAGTCTGACTCCGAATTAGACCCGAGACCTGATGATTCTCACTCTGAAGTCAGTTGCTCTTTGCCATTTACAGATCAGTGTAAAATGGGCGACCACATTGATCTGCATGAGCTGTACTTCTCTAATGAGGAGTACTACCGCAAGCTGGAGCAGCTTAGGAGAGCCCAGCTTTGCACCATGGTTGGTCTTAAGCTCATGTATCTCAAAAAGCCTGAGCTGAGGAGAAATGCACCTCAGAGCAACTATGACAGAGCCTGCCAGTAAGTCACAGTTTTTGTTTTCTCACATCGCTTACTTGTTGATGGAATTGAAACATAGACACTGAAGTTGTTCATCTTCATTAATTGCATGAGATGTCTGGAGAAACACTTTTTATTGTTGTTGTGTTTGGCTATAGGCTGCAGAGTCATCGGTCTCACCATACACCTGGAGAAAAACTTAAAAAGGCTTACTCAGCCCACGAGCTCGGAAGCAGCTACATGGACGATGACCGAGCTGAGCGTGTCAAGCTAAATTTTACAAAAGATCTCAACTCACCGAAAGAGCGCATCAGAAACATGTGGCAAGGCTTCCATGTTGACAAAATATCTTCAAGTAAGCAGCAACCTTTCTCAGCATGGACAACAAACTATCCAAGTGACCATCAAGCCACAGTGAAACCAAACTCCATGGCCGGGGTTCCCAAGCCCAAAAAAGGAAAGCGGACAAAAGAGGAAGGCTGGCGTCCACGGGTGACGGTGCCCAAGCCCTTCCAGATGACACTCCGGGAGACGGAACACAAACGCAAGGCGCTTAGGTCTCGCTGTGAAATCGAGCGGGAGAACGAGGAGCTGCGAAGGGAACAAGAGGAATTGACGGAGTGCCAGCGCAAATTCCGAGCCACACCGATGCCTGCTCATGTGCGCCTCCCACTCTATGAGGAATTGCGCGAGCAAAATGAAGAACGTCGTCGACAAGTACGGGCTGCGGAACAGCAGCGCCTCTTGGCCACCCAGAGGCCGTTTAGCTTTGTGGAAAGGGAGCACATTAAGAAACAGCAGAAGGAGTTACAGATGCTCCTCGCCATTAAGAAGCAAGAGGATAACGAGAGGCGCCCTTTTCGGGCCAAACCTGTTCCTCGATACATTAAGGAGGCAGCGTTGGGTGAGCGCCAAAAAGAGGAACAGCTCTACCGGGAGATCAAGAAAGAGATGCGAGCGACAGATATGCTCCTGAGTGCCACGGAGCCACCCAGCGTTCTGGCCAAACGTCTCAGTGAACGTCGTGCGAAGAGGGAAGACCAGTCTGCTGACAGCACCAACCACAAGAACAAGTTTAGCCCCCATGTGCCTGACTTCGATGCCAGGTATAGACGCTTCCAGAAGCAGCTTGAAAGCAAGCGGGAATGCCGAACTCTGACAGCGTGTGAACCTTTCAAGCTGTGCACGTCTAGCATGAACTCGTGTAAAGGGCATCTCACAGCCAATCCTGAGGTGGAGAGGAAGAGCCAGAGCACATTTAGGAACCTGTTCGTTTCTAATTCACCCCAAACACCATTGTCCTCTCTGTGTTCTTCGCTCTCTGGGAGTCTTGAATACCTGCCTTCAAAAATTACTGATGCAGCCAAGAAACGTCAAGAGGCTGTTAGGTAACTGCACCCACCCTGGTGATTGGTAAACCATGTACCAAGTCAGGACCTTCCATCCCTCGAATAGCTTGACTATTTTTTAAATGTGTGTGTTTGTCTGTGCTTCCCTTAAATGCTTGGACCCATAGTTGTATCCCCTTGTTTTGGAATAAGACTTTCTGATCAAGTCTAGGATCCCAATCATCCATCAACCAATCATATGTGAGCATGATCCCTTCCACTGACTCTCTGAACAACACCCAGCCCTAACCAGTCCCTCAACAAGATAGTGTGTGAGCCCCTGCCTCACTCATCATCCCTCTTAGAAATCCTTCCTCCCAAGTCATCTCTGTCACTCCAGTACTGAACCAGATCTTCTCCTCTCTGAGCAGGAAAGTTCTTGAACAGAGAAAGAAAGCTGACCAAGAGGAGAAGAAATGGAAGGAGCGTCAGAGGCAGAAGGAGAGGAAACTACAAAAGCTGATAGCCAGGCGTGCTCAGGCCAACGACCCACATGTGGCCCTGGCACAGATTTGTGAATCCAAACTTAAGGAGTTCAGGTAATCTGTGCTTGTGAATAACAGATATTATTATTCACAGATCAGACTGTAGAGCGTCTACAGGGACAGTCCATACGTCCTACAGAAGTAAAGGCTGCCGAAACATTGGAGCAGCGTGAGGAACGGCAGCGAGTTGACCGCACACTCCACACACAGGTGTCAGGATCTGAATGTAGGCGGAGTCACGGGTAAACCTCACGTATGGGGAAAAACCTTTTGTTACATTTATAATGGAGATGCACCAGTTGATCAGCCAGTGACCGGAACTGCTCATCATGCGCTCAAGACTTATGAGGCATTTGAGGTGGTAAAATGTTACCGTGTCTTTATAACCCTACAAGTGGTAAACACTCTGAACTGTTCCCACATTTTCATCCCCATGTGGTAGGAGCGGATCATTTGCTAAGTTTGTTTAGAAATAATAATTATGGTGGATGACAGAGATACAGTACGTGCTGCTCAATAAGAATGTAGCTTTATGTTTAATTTAATTTGAAGCTAAATGTTAAACTCTTGTATTTGAAGTTTGTTTAAATGCTGCATTTGGTTTTTAGGTGAGAAAACTGTTATACGAAATGTTGTGCATTTAATTACTCCAAACGTTCAATTCAGCTGTTTTATTCAAGGTGTTGAATAAAACTAATGCATAAAACTTTCAAGTTATAAGAGGGAACTGTAAAGGTTCAAGGATGGAAAAATGTGATTGAATCAGGACATTTATAAAATCGCAATATTAATCAAATCGGCACCTGGGTATCATGATAATGTTGTATCGCCTGGTGACTGGTGACTATCATCCCTATGGTTATGTAAGTGTTATTGTACACTGCTGTAAGTTGCAAGGGATAATACATTTATTGACTACATAGCAATGGATATTGAATTAATATACGTGTTTATAAAATGGAAACAAGTGTTATTATATTTTTAATCATCGACATGCCAGTATCGAAGATTCCCTACTAGACAATTGACATGCTTTATACACACAGTATCCAAATGTACAAAGCTTACAGTATAGAGGCAATTTTAATGTATTGTCAATACACATTTGTTCACATTTGCTGTTATTATTTGTTGTGTGTGTTTGCGTTTGTGTGTGCTGTCAAACGCACAGGAGGCAGGACCTGCAGAGACGCAGGGAGTACCAAGAGGAGATGAGAGAAATACAAGAAAGAGTGAAAAGCAGACCTCTTTTATTAGAACGAGTTACACAGGTGTTTTATCCATCTATCTATCTATCTATCTATCTATCTATCTATCTATGATGAGTATAATAATGATCATGATGATGATATATGTGTATCTGTAATATAGATGAATGCTAGGAAGGCGGCAGAGAAGCGCTACACTGAAGCTCTGCATGCTTTTGGTCTCAGTGAGGACTTTAACAGGTAAAGATCCTGCAAGTGGACGCGCCCACACTCACACACCTCTTACACACAGGTCTGCAAACTCTAGTTCTGAAAAACGAAGACAACGTGGAAGTAAATACAGCTGAGTCTCTGGCAATCTTTAAGCGACGACTTAAAACGTATCCGTTTCTTTAATACTTTATTTGGTTTATTTTATTATAGTTAGTAACCTAGTAACCCAGTGTAAGGATCTATCCAATGATGGAAAATTAAGCACTTTCGTAAGTCGCTCTGGATGAGAGTACCTGCCAAATGCGTAAATGTAAATATATGTGCTAAATAACGTACAATTTCACAAATGACCAGGCTTCAAAAAAGTAAAATAATCCTCATAGACCCCATGCTAAAATGCTCAACTTTATATCGAAATAAACATGTTTCCGGCCTGGTACACAAAAATGTTTTGGTCTCCATTGCTAGATTTCATATTCGTGTTTTATCCAGTTTTATGGATTTAATTGGATATGCAATTTAGATTAGAGTAGACTAGATTCACCTACAGTGAAACCTCGGATTACGAGTAACGCGGTTTGCGAGTGTTCCGCAAGACAAGTAAAGATTTTTAATAAATTTTGTTTTGGAAAACGAACATGTCTTGGTTTACGAGCACCGAGTATCATATACTGTATCACGCATGCGCTTCTTGTTTTGACGCCGAGCGTCACGTGATCACAACTGAGACGACGGTTTTTCTCTCTCTTTCGCTGCGGAATTGTGGGTAATTGTCTCCCCTCCTGGGTCTTAGTGCTCGTCTCTTACTGGTATAATCAACATCTGTGCACGCGTGTACTGTTTACTATAACACTGTGACCACGTGTGTGTGTGTAAAACATATTTTATTTTGTGTCTGTATGTGTGTGTGTACAGCGCGCGTGTAAAGCAAAAGAAAGTCTCATTAGAGAGGTTAAAGATCCATTTTCTGTCTCTGTATCACCCTGCTCTTTGTGTCTGTGTGCGCGCGCGTCATTGGACACCGTGCGCCTTCACACACACACTCTGCTCTACACAGAAACACTGCTCTGTCACGATTCTTGTCAAAGGTAAAGTGCAGGTTAATTTGTTTTATTATTTTTTGTCTTTATATTTTGTATTAAATATTTTTATGTATTTATGTTTTTGGGCTGTGGAACAAATAATTTGAGTTTCACTTATTTCTTATGGGAAAATTCGCTTTGATTTATGAGTGTTTAGAAATACGAGCCCATCGAATTATGCTCGTAATCCAAGGTTCCAATGTATATTGTCACATGTATGGTACAAGGCAACGAAATACAGTTAGCATCTAACTAGACGTGCATTTGTCCCAGTGCAAACCTTTTGTTACATTTTTTAATTTTAAATGCTCTAATAATGACAAATTCCTCAAAAACATGAATTGCTTCCATCTTCCCCCAAATACAAGAATATCGCTGCTTTTTCTACTTTCAAGTTTTAATTATGTTTAGAATCAAGTCTTTAAAAAAAATGACGTGTTGGTGAACATGTTTTCCCAGTAAGGACCAAACCTCTGACCATCAGGAGGATTCTGTTTCAAAGGATTATTTACCTTTCAACTATTCTGCTGATTATGATGTTTATGAACAAGACATCGAGGATGCACTGGTGGACGCAAAGATAGAGAGACAGCACGACGACGAGGGAGAAGATCTAGAGGAAGAAGGTGACCCCAGTGAAGGTGGAGATGGCAATCAAATCTATGAGGACGATCTGGATTTTGAAGATCATAATGGGGATGAAAGTGAAGAAGTGTCTGGTGAAAGGAGCAACAATCACCATAGTAACACAAGCAGTGTAAGTGATGATGGAAAAAGAGATACAAGCCCAGTAACTGATGAAGGGAGGACAGAAGACGGGAAACAGACACACAGAGAACAGGAGGCCGTAAGTGCCGAAGAAACAGAAGAAAGAGAAGGAGGGAAAGAAAATGATGATGCAGAGGACTGAGAAAGTCATTTGTTTGTGTCACTTTAGCTCCTCTTGTGGTAATGGTTGGGATATTGTTTGTGTTTTGGATCTGTTTATTTCATTATGGAGATTCTGAGATCTTAATATAATAAAGATTTGCTTGTATTTTGGATTTTTTTATTACATTCTAAAACAATAATGGAGATTTCAAAAACTATTAAAAACAAATATGGCCTTAGGTAATGAAATAACAACAACAGTCAGTTGTTTATTTAAGTCATGAAGGTCAGCTGTTCCGAAACAGTTCTTGTAAGAACAGTATTGTGTCAAGCACATTTGCAAAACCCATCAAGCTCCATGATGAAACTGTCTCTCATGAAGACCTTCACAGGAAAGCAAGACCAAAACGTACCTCTGCTGCAGAGGAGAAGTTCATTTAGAGTCACCAGGAGTTACTCAGAAATCACCAATTAATCATTAAGCACCTCAGATTAGAGCCGTTATGAAGATTTACATAGCAGAAGTAGCAGATACATCTCAATATCAACTGTTCAAAGGAGATTATTGGGTATTTTGGATAAACGCTTTCAGTATTGTTTAACCCTGTAGAGAATATTTTTGATTTTGAAGTGGTAAAAATTATGTCGTTCCTCTATAATCCTGCAGACAGTGCACCCTGAACCGCACACATTTTGTTGAATCGGGACATTTTTTAAATCATGACACTGACAGAATCACAATACCAATCGAATCAGCTCCCAGGTATGGTGATGGTATCTGGACGTCCTCTGTGCTTCCTGCCCTATAAATTTATGTAGATTATGATACATGGATATGTTATAATAAAAATACAGGTATAACTTAATTATAATTTTTTTTTTCCTTCGTGTGTGTGTTCAGGAGCACAGGAATCTGCCCTTCATGCAGGAGCTGAGGAACCTCTTCTCCTTGATGGTGGGTTCCAGGAGGAAATACGTCGACCCGTCCAAGGCCGTGGAGATCCTCAAGGACGCCTTTAAGTCCAGCGAGTCGCAGCAGGTTTGCCTCTGATGTTCTGCGGTGTCTAAAACGCTGTATTGTGTCTGACTCCCGTTAAGTTAACGCGTGTGTTAACACACACAAGTGATTAGCGGTGATAAGTGGCCATCGATCGGTGCGGCTCCACTGCTGGTGTTTTGCGTGACCTGTGTGTAAAAATCCCTGCGGCTCTTTTATGACTTTGTGAAAGTGATTGTGTGTGTGTGTGTGTGTGTGGTTTACAGCAGGATGTAAGTGAGTTCACTCACAAACTGCTCGACTGGCTAGAGGACGCGTTCCAGATGAAGGCAGAGGAAGACAGGTAAGCTTTAGCACACACCTGCTCCAACACATTCACATTTCTTAAAAAAAAAAAAAAAAATTTTTGTGATGAATGACCGACTTTCCTCGCACAACCTCATCAATCAAAATGACCTATGACCTTTTGGCTATTATGTATGCCTGGCCATTAGCAAAGTGCTACGATGATGAATGAGCTGCATTTACCTACATGGCTTCGATTAGTTCCATTTGAATGAGCACCGAACCTGACCCACGGGATGGCCGGGTTACACTTACCCGAGTGCAACTGATTTCCTGATTTTTTTTTTTATTTTTCTCTTCACAGGGAGGGTGAGAAGCCAAAGAACCCAATGGTGGAGCTGTTTTATGGGCGCTTCCTGGCTGTAGGTGTCCTTGAAGGTAAGGGGTTATGGATAGGGAAGTTATGGTCAGTAGAGACCCTTTTGTCTTTTGGGTGTTCATTCTTGATCCTTGATGTGGGATTGACCTTCTGACAGAGATGGGTTAAAATCAAGATCATAGCAAAGGCCTCCGTTCAACCAGAAAAAAAACGTGGGAAAATTATGAGCTTAACAAACTGGAAGATTTTTTTTTTTTTTTTATATTCGGGGAAATGTAATACGTGGGTGTACAGGAGTATTAGACTTGACTTGGTGTCAGTGTTGGAGAAATATGATCTGTGGGTCTATGGGAGACTCATTGTCAGGAAAATAGGATAACGGGATCTATGGGAGATTCGTTGTACAGCTAGTCCCCGACTTACGAACATTCATTTTACGCAAATACAAACAGACCGTGTTTCTACCTCCAGTTCAATCGCAGAAGAGAAGAGGTCACATGTATTGTACAAAAAAAGAATAGACACTGCAGTCCACCAGATACCAATATTTACAATTCTTTACAATATTTTCAGTGTGTAAGTGAATATAAAATGTCCAAAGTCCTGTATTATTGTATGTGGGGGGGGGGGGGGAGAATGAGTCGGCCTCACCGGTTTCAACGAATCAGTACGGGAGCACGATGATAGAAAATGTCTGTCTTGTAAAGCTGTCCTGATGGTGAATAATCTTAATTTCCTCAACAAAACAGAGTTCACAGTCCAATACGGTGGAAAACAGCTGGTCGAACAAAAAAATTGCGTCCGGGATTCCCCTTGCGATTCAAAGGCGCAGAGAATTGTGAGATTGAGTACTCTTTAGGAGTGGTTACGGTTTCTGGCCACATGTTGGCAGTATGGGGGGGAAAAGGGGACAGAGATTTAGTCAAGTGGATTGGTATGCTTTACATTGTATATTCATGTCAAAGGCGTATAAGACTCACTTTGTCAGACTTATGAACGAATCCGACTTATGAACGAATCCGACTTATGAACATGCTCCCGGAACAGAACTGCATGGGTATGTTATGTGGGTCTGTAGCAGTCTTTGGCATTATTTATTGTGTAGAAAATACAATATATGAGACAGTAGGAGTCTTGGGGGTTTTCCATATTCGTTACAGAGAACACTTGACCCCAAACTCTGGTTTATCCATCGAACGTTCACCTGTTTGGTCCCCTGAAAGCAGCCCTGCTAGGACAAAGATTCACTTCTGATGAAGAAGTGAAAACATCGGTGCATTCGTGGCTCGCAGCTCAGACTGAAACATTATTTAATGATCGAATGCGAAAGCTTGTTGACAGATGGACAAAGTAATAAGAGGCATAGAAAAATGATGTATTTGTCCTTTCCAAAAGTGTATTAAACTAAATTCTATAGTAAGCATCAGGATAATTTTTTACTTGCGCTCTTTGTAAGAGACCATTGCGGTATGAGGTGTCTTTAAGATCTGGACGTGTGTTGTTTTTTCATCAGGGAAGAAGTTTGAGAACACGGAGATGTTCGGACAGTACCCGCTACAGGTTAACGGCTTTAAGGACCTACACGAGTGTTTGGAGGCCGCTATGGTGGAGGGCGAGATCGAGTCTCTGCATTCTGCTGAAAACTGTGCCAAGTCTGGACAGGAGGTGGGTGTGGATTTGTCTGTATTTGGTTCTTCTTTTTTGTTCTGAAGCCATTTTGTCAAAAGTCTGGTGGCAGATTAAGCACGGTTTAAATTAAATTCTCATCATAAATAAATAAATAAATAAATAAAGTGCTGATTAGTTTTTCCTTTTCCCTTCAGCACTGGTTTACTGAACTTCCCCCTGTTCTGACCTTCGAGCTGTCACGGTTCGAGTTTAATCAGGCTTTGGGCCGACCCGAGAAGATCCACAACAAGCTCGAGTTCCCCCCGACGCTCTACATGGACAGGTGAGTGACGTCCTCGTTCCCCGTCTCTCACGTGCTGCAGGCATTAGAACGACACGGACACCGAAATCGGTTTGACTGGGAATTCACTCGTCTGCTCAGGTACATGGACAGGAATCGGGAGATCACACGGATCAAGCGGGAGGAGATCAGAAGGCTGAAGGAGCACCTGACCGTCCTCCAGCAGAGACTCGAGAGGTGAGGATAAAAACGGCTAGGCCACACACAACACACTCGGCGTCGAAGTGAGCCTCGTTCTCCGCGAGTGTTAATTCAGCACGAAGGCGTCTCGTGTCTTGAGTAGCGTAAATGAAAGCTGTTACATTGTAAATATTTGTAAAGCAATATGTGCAGGAGTGTGTGGTGAATGTCTGAGCGGAGACGAGCTGTCGCTGTGGCAGACCTCACAACAGCACCGTGTGCTTAGCTTATATTTATAGAGCCTGAAATTTGGATGACTTTCGCTCTCGCTTTCTATATCTGTCTTTCCTTCTTGTATCAATCTATCTGTCTTGCTTTCTGTCTCTCTTTCACACCATCTGATCTGTGCATCTTGTTTTTTTAATATTATTTTTTTAATCCCTGTTTTTCTGTCTCTCTCTGTATGTCTTTTTTTTCTCTCTTCATTTTTTTTTTTGCCTATCTGACTCTCTTTTTATTCCTCTTTACCTCACTCTGCTCTTTCTCTTTTTTCTCCTTTTCTGCCCATTTGGGTTGTTGAACAGGTGATATTTATATGTTGGGGGTGCCAATAATTGTGGAAAAGGTGATTTTTATATGTTGGGCATGCCAATAATTGTGGAACAGGTGATCTTTGTATGGTGGGGTGCCAATAATTGTGGAACAGGTGATTTTTATATGTTAGGGGTGCCAATAATTGTGGAACAGGTCATTTTTTTAATGTTAGGGGTGCCAATAATTGTGGAACAGGTCATTTTTTAATATGTTAGGGGTGCCAATAATTGTGGAAACAGTCATTTTTATATATATAAAATATTTTTATAGTCATGTATTTCTTTTAATTTTTTATTCACTTGAGTTAAAGGTTAGATTTCTCAAATATTTTCAGTGTGAGGTTATGCTATAAAGTAAAAAATTAATTTATTGGAAGTTTAAGAAGACATCTTAACCAGGGGTGCCAATAATTTTGGAGGGCACTGTACATTATAATGATAATAGTAATCATATTAGTAATAATAATAATTATTATTATTATTATAATAACAACAGTGTGTATTTGTTCTTTCACTCTGTCCACATGTCTGTCTGTCTTTATTTCTCAGTATTAACCAGAACATTCTGTGTCTCTTTCTCTCTCTCTCTCTCTCTCTCTCTCTCTCTCTCTCTCTCTGTCTCAGGTATCTCAGTTACGGCTCCGGTCCTAAGAGGTTCCCTCTCGCGGATGTTCTGCAGTACGCCATGGAGTTCGCCTCCAGCAAGCCCGTGTGCACTTCACCCATCGAGGACTTTGACACATCAGCGCCCCCTGGTGGTACAACATCACTGGTGCCTCCTACACCGAGGTGAGCCACGAGCCTGGTCGATACAGTCTGTTTACAGTCGTCCGATTCGTTCCTTCTCCATCACACGATCGAATTTGTTGTCCTTTTCTGTTAATGGAGGCATCGTTGTAATTGTTTGTCTCGCAGTGTGTTTACTGCACGCTTTTAGTGAATATAATGGGTGTGTGAATTGTAATCCATAATGCACTTTGAATCGCTGCAGCGTGGCAGAGCAGGGCCCTTCAGCTCCTCCAGACGGCCCCGGGGCGTCTCCTCAGCCTCAGCAGCCTCAACAGCAGCAGCAGCAGCCTCAGCAGCAGCAGCGCATTCCCATCCACAAGCCCTTCACCCAGTCCCGCGTGCCCCCCGACCTGCCCATGCACCCCGCACCACGGCACATCACAGAGGAAGAGCTGCACGTGCTCGAGGGCTGCCTGCACCGCTGGAGGAGCGAGGTGGAGAACGACACCAGAGGTACAGTGATGACAAACAGCACACAAACACATGCTTTCATGTACGTTTTCACATGCTTACCATGTGCTTGTCATGCCAGATCTTCAGGGGAGTATATCCAGGATCCACAGAACCATCGAGCTCATGTACTCAGACAAGACCATGATGCAGGTCAGATTTGTTTATTTTTTTCTGTGTAAAATGATTTAATAATTTAATAGAAATTCTATGTGTTATTTCTAGTAACAACCTGTATGGTGCAGAGTAGAATTAAATGTTGTGTTATTTAACAAAAAATGTCAAGATTTGTATATGTATTTATGGAAGGAGTCTTCAGTGTCAGTGCTAGTTGATCATTTTCCCATAACAGGTAGTCCCCGACTTAGGAACGAGTTCCTTTCCGAGAGCAAGTTCGTAAGTCTGATTTGTTCCTAAGTCGGACAAAGTGAGTCTTATATGCCTTTGGCATGAAAATACAATGTAAAGCATACCAATCCACTTTGACTAAACCTCTGTCCCATTTCCCCACACTGCCATCATGTGGCCAAAAACCATAATCGGATATGGAAATCTTATACAAATGTAAGCGTCTCTGCGCGTTTAAATCACGAGGAGAATCTAAGACGAGACATTTTGTCTCAGAACTGTATTGGACTGTAAACTCTGACTCGTTGAGGATTTTCTGAAATTAGGATTATTCCCCATCGGGACAGCTTTACAGGACAGACATTTTCTATCATCATGCTCCTGGACGGTTTCATTGAAACCGGTGAGGCCGACTCACACATACAATATAGCGGACTTTTTATACATTCACTTACACACTGAAAATATTGTATTTAATTGTAAATATTGGTATCTGGTGCACTGCAGTGTATCTATATATTTTTTGTACAATACATGTGAGCTACTTCCGTGATTGAACCGCAGTTTGTTTGTATCTGCGGAAATTCGTAATGTGAATGTTCATAAGTCGGGAACTTACCTGTATTTCTTACATAGTAAATGACAGGAAGGAAAAAAAACGCTAAACTATCCCTTCCACAAGCACTGTTCAGTAACTCAACCAGGTCCCGATCGTTTCAGGTGCCATACCGGCTGCACGCGGTCCTGGTGCACGAGGGTCAGGCCAACGCGGGCCACTACTGGGCGTACATCTACGACCCGCAGCACCGCTGCTGGATGAAATATAACGACATCTCGGTGACCAAGTCGTCATGGGAGGAGCTGGTGAGAGACTCGTTCGGCGGCTACCGCAACGCCAGCGCGTACTGCCTCATGTACATCAACGACAAGAAGCCCTTCCTGGTTCAGGGTAATTACACGGAAGCGCGCACCACTTCTAATGATGATCTAACGATCCTTGTTTTTTTTCCCTCAAAATGCGAAGAGCTTTTTATATCAACCTTCTTGTTCATTTTGCGTTTCATATTCGTGCTCACAGCGTGTCGTTCCGGTTAACATCATTTATTTTGTGCTGCAGCTTTGAGATTGCGTAGCTCATAAGTGTCTGTCTCGCTCTATAAATATCTGCTTCTTTCCTCACACTGTGTGAAGACACACACACACACACACACACACACACACACACACACACACACACACACACTCGCTTATGTTTGGTAAATATTTTGCTGAGATAGATGTCTGTTCACTTACTCCAGTGGAAAAACTAAAGAGATCAGTTTTGGATAATAGATACTTAATACTTGTTCTGTTATTTGCTATAAATGATAAATATTCATTAATCATTTAATCAAGAGAAATAAAGTATGAAAAAAATACCAAAAAAAGGAAATCTAAGACATACTAGAGATGGAGAAAAATCTATTTGGTTATGAATCGTGATTCTTTTGTGTGTTGTTCCGAGAAGTTTCCGATGTTCAGAAGTTTCCGATGTCTATTAAAGCCTCCGATTGGATTTTTTTCTCCAAATTTTGTGAGCGAATTAGTCTCGAACCCACAAATCATTACACACGCTTACACCAGAGTTAATCAAAACATTGCGAGCACTAATTACTCTGGAAAGTCGCAGCCACTCAACCCGCACACACTCCGTCGAGCTGAGTTTTGAGACTTTGGAGGCGTTTGAGGAGGTAAAACATCGCTGGCTATTTATAATCCTACAGGTGGCGCACGCTGAACTAATCACACATTTTTATCCCATGTGGTAGAAGTGATTTATTTGCGAAGTTTGTTTAGAAATAATAATTATGGCGCATAAGAGATACATGCTGCTTAGGTAAAATGTAGCATTTTTTGTTTAAATTAATTTGAAGTTAAACTCAAATTATGTATTTAAAGTTTTTGTTTAAATGCTGCTGAGGGGAAAATTTTTTATTTATAAGGGACGAACTACATTTAATTAAGCTTTTCTAATGGTTTCAAATTGTAATAAAATCTGGGGAAAGAAGTAATATGGAATTGTGATTATTTTATAAAATCATGATCCTTTTAGAATTAAAATTTTAATCAAATCGGCACAGAAGTATCATGATAATATCGTATCATATTGGGGGATCTACTTGTCATTCCCATTCCAAAGACATGTACAATGAAGCTCTGTTTTTAAATAAAAAATAAAAATCTCAAAACAAAAAAATTGTATTCATTAACAGTGACGTTTTCTGAGATTACAGTAGCACTCCATATCCTCGAGAATGTTCCGGGTTTGTGTTTGTACGTCTGGAAAGCAGGTGCCGTAAGATATCAACATTGGCTGAGTGTGTAAACAAAAGCCTCTGTGTGTGTGTGTGTGTGTCTCTCAGAGGAGTTTGATAAAGAGACAGGCCAGGTGCTGAGCGGCCTAGATAAGCTGCCTCCGGACCTGAAGGAGTACGTGAAGGAGGACAACCAGCAGTTCGAGCGAGAGCTGGAGGAGTGGGACGCCATGCAGGCCAGGAAAGCCCAGCAGGAGAAGATGGCCCTGGCAGCAGCAGCGGCCGCCGCAGCTGCTGCCGCCGCCGCCGCAGCATCTCCTCGTCCCATAAGCACCGAGACAATCCCTGCAGAAAGCACCGGTCAGACTTGATCCCAGACATGTCATACACACAAACAGAAAAATAAAACATAGCTCTATATGGTGGATGAGCACGAAGTCTACAAACTCTCTGTCGTTAGTTAAAGCTTTAATTCGGAAACTCCGTAGGTGTTACGCAGGAAAACTTCATCATTGATTATCAGGATCATACAGGTCCTGTGGTGTTACTGATGGTAGATTAATTCAACTCCAAAATCATCATCAGTCGTTCAGAATCGCATGTTTAACATCGAAGCACATCATATCGAAAGAATCGTCCAATGAAACTGTTTCATTGTGTTTTACACAAGAGTTCTGATGAACTAGGAGTGAAAAATGTGATGTGCTAGTTTTTTAGGATTTTCTTTCCCTTTTTTTTCTTTTTCTTTTGGTCATGCAATTCAAAATGTAATGCATTTCAATAGCGGTGTAAAAACAGGTGGATGGAAACCCCTCCAGAGGCTCTTCACATATGGCTGAGAGAGTTGGAGTGGTCCTAATGAGTTGCTGACTCGCTCTGAGTGTGTGTGTGTGTGTGTGTGTGTGTGTGTGTGTGTGTGTGTGGACTCTCAGCTTGCCAGCAGGACGTGGACTACATGGAGCAGCCGTCGCCCACGGACGACTCCAAACACCTGCAGGAGGACACGGAGAGAGCCATCAACAAAGCTGCAGCTGAACAGGATGAGAAGAATCCCGAGGCCCTGCTTTACGCCGTAAGAAATGAAACACACACACATGCACGCTGTGAAGCCAGACGAGTGGTGTCTGGGTCAGTTCCTCTGGGGGCGTTTAGCTCTTTTTCTCTTTTTTTTTTTTTTTTCCCTAATGAACTCGGAGGACCTACTGGGAGACGCTGTTAGATTAGTTTAAGCGCGGATGAGTGTAAGGGTTTTAAAGGCATATACTACTGAAGGTACGTGTACTAGATCGTATTTATTTAGATCACGTGATTCTTTCCGGCATTAATTAATCTGCTTTTATGTCCAATAATGTTTGGTTACTTTGGTTTTTGTACCTCGAGTAGGTTTGGTTCGGTTTGACGGCCGTGATTACCATGTCTGCTCTGAGAAAAACACTTCAGCACGGTTCTCACCAAATACTCGAAGCATTCACTTTTTTCTTTTTTTCACAAGCAGTTAAACCTGGATAACATTTCATTTCTGTGGATCTTTGCTTCAAACTGAATGAATTCATAAGGCCATGTTTCTTTATTAAATAACACAAACGGTGCTTGACGCTCACCCCTGACACGAGCTCAAGGAGCAATCCCTTTATAAAGAGAAACAAAAACTAATCATAATGCTCGAATTGTAAACCGTCTTGGGTTTTTATTTTCCTCCTTCATCATGAGTCATGGTGTACCACTGAACACGTGTCTCTTCAGAATATCGAGTCTTTCAGCTGGTCCTTGGGGAGTAGAAGAAGTGTGTCGTACTTTCAGAGCAGGATTTGTGTAATCACTGATGTTTAACAATTATTGGTCTCTCTTTGTGTTTAGTTGTTCGGTCTGGAAAGAACAGAACAGTTATTTTACTCTAGTTATATTCTTCTTCCTGCTTGTGCATTGTGTTAATCTTTGTGTTACCATCATGACCGTGATCCTAATGGATGTTTTTATACACTGTATATTGCCAAAAGTATTGCCTCGACTGCCTTCCCATGCATATGAACTTGAGTAACATCCCATTCTTAATCCGTAGGGTTTAATATGATGTTGGCCCCGCCCCCTTTTGCAGCTATAACAGCTTCAACTCTTCCGAGAAGGCTTTCCACAAGGTTTAGGAGTGTGTTTATGAGAATCTTTGACCGTTCTTCCAGAAGCGAGTTTGTGAGGTCAGACACTGATGTTGGACGAGAAGACCTGGCTCGTAGTCTCATCCCAAAGGTGTTCTACCGGGTTGAGGTCAGGACTCGCTCATCCTTGTCTTTGTGGACGTTGCTTTGTGCACAGGTGCGCAGTCATGTTGGAACAGGAAGGGCCCGTCCCACAAAGTTGGGAGCATGAAATTGTTCAAAATGTCTTGGTATTACTGAAGCATTAAGAGTTCCTTTCACTGGAAGTAAGGGGGCCGAGCCCAATGACTGAAAAACGACCTCACACCAGTTCCAACATGACAGCGCACCAGTGCACAAAGCAACGTCCACTTTTGCGATGAATTAGAGGCGAGACTGCGAGCCTTTCTCGTCCAACATCAGTGTCTGACCTCACACATGCGCTTCTGGAAGAATGATCAAAAATTCCCATGAACACACTTGTGGAAAGCCTTTCAAGAGGAGTTGAAGCTGTTAGAGATGCAAAAGGGGGCGGGGCCAACATCATATTGGATGGTACTCAAGTTCATATGCATGTAAAGGCAGATGAGCGAATACTTTTGGCAATATAGTGTGTATGTATATATTAATTCCTCATTATGTCCACTGTTTGTTTCTGTCTGTGTTCTGTCCCTCGCTGTTGTCCTCACCTCCATGACCTTCAAGTCTGAGTCCCATGCATCCCCTGCCCAGACCCCTCCCCCTGACCCCGACCTCGCACAGGATGGCTCCTCCTCCACCGCAGGCGCTCCCAATCGGGTGGTGGAGGTGGCCATCCCTCACGTAGGAACCTTCGTCATTCAGGCACGAGAGGGGGGGTACGACGACGAGGTAGCGCCCGTTCCTGCTGCAGCCTGCTGAGTTTTTTCTAGACGCATCATTAACAGCCTGTTTGAATTTCCCGAGCACTTGTGCTCGTTAGTGCGCTGAAACAGCAGACACATGCTCAGTTCCTCTGATGGGGTTTCTGCTTTCAGCATGTAAACGGACATGTGGTTTGGACCTGACATGAGTTTATATGTCTTAAACACACTTTTTTTTTCAAACCCAGTGTCGATTCTGATTGTTGCTTGTGTAGTATATACGGAAGGAGCATATATAGTATCAGAGGTTTTTTAACAGCAAGAGGTAAAGCAGTAACTTCTGTTACCATTGGAAGGTTTAAGGGTGGAGGACACTGGTCTTCGCTTTGTCTTTTCACTTATTAACTTCAACACACATCACTCTTTGTTAATTATTTTCCTATAACAGATAGGGACAGGAATCACCACGGACTAGCCGATATGATATTATCGCGATACCAAGGTGCCGGTTTGTATCGCGATATAATTTTTGTTTCTTTAGATTTCATTACAATTCTGAACAAACTTCACAAATCATTCGCTCCTACCCTAGAGGACACTGTGCTGCCTGCTGATGTGTGAATAGTTCAGAGCATGCCACCTGCAGGATTATAGAGGAACAGCACCATCTTTCCACCTCAAATCCAAACAAATACGTATAAATTAACAAATTCTTGGATTCATGTACCGGAAGTCCCCGACTTACCAACGAGTTCCGTTCCGGGAGCATGTTCAAAAGTCGGATTTGTTCTTAAGTCCAACAAAGTTAGTCTTAAGCACTATTCGGATGGGACTAGTTTTCCAAACGACGTTTGAGTTTGAATTTTTTTCAGATGACGTCTGTCATTTCATGTACGCATTCGGACGGGACGAACATCTCCGTGTTTATTACGGGGGTAGGAGTGTCTGTGTTTTACACGTGGGCGTTGCACAAGACCACATGTTCACATCTACATCCATCATTGGTGCGCAAACTTGAATATCGGCGCGCTAGTGATAGTACGGTAGCTTACGTTGACCAAAACACAAAAGAAAACGCGTTTTGGAAAAAAAAATATTC
>JAQMYI010000010.1:5219730-5235392 GCA_030014275.1 Clariallabes melas
TTTTTTTTTTTTTTTTTTTTTTTTTTTTTTTCCTCATAAACTTAGCAAGATCCGTCGGGAAAACAGTCTCTTATCAGGTTTTAAAATCAAGTTGTAAAATGTTTAGTGAATTTATGTGCTTTGTCTTGGACACTGATGAACTGTCTCTGCTGCTTTTATTGTTACTGTTGTCGATCAAAATCGCAATAAAAAAAGAAACTCCTTGCGTTCCAACGTATTTACTGATAGCTTTTTAAATTCTTTTAAGTTCCTGTGGTTTTCCTAATCCAGAACTCTTAATGTTTTGTTCACAGTACTACGCCCTTCAGATTCTGGAAACCGTCATCAAGACGCGCTGGAAGATTCTCCCAAGACACCAATGTGAAGGTAAAATGAATGAGAGATGTGAATCAAACATGGAGTATTCTCTCTGCAGTTTGTAAAGCTACATCGTTTTTTTTTTTGTACCTTGGTTAATATTTGCTCTACGTTCTTAGGAATTAAAAAGTACGTTGTGGGACTGATCATCAAGACGTCCTCGGATGCGGCTGTGGTCGAGGTAAGGGTTTCTAAGTTTTCCATGTCCTCGTTCTATTTTGTTCTTGTGTGGATGAACCAAGAGAGAGACAAAAGTTGTACAAGTGAGGTGTACAGTTCATATTAATTTATTTATATAAACACTGTTTACCAATGCTTCTTTTTCAGAAAGAAGGAGTTTACCTGGCGAAGCTGAATATGATCTTGGTGCAGGTGAGCAGTCACGCTGTTTTCAACAGTAACTGGGGTTTTTTTTTTTTTTTTTTTTTGATGTCCATTAGCATACTTGACATACTTTTTGTTTTTGTTTTTACAGATCCTGAAGCAGGAGTGGCCGAAGCACTGGCCGACGTTCATCAGCGACATCGTGGGAGCGAGTCGCACAAGTGAGAGCCTCTGCCAGAACAACATGATCATTCTGAAGCTCCTGAGCGAGGAGGTGTTCGACTTCTCCAGTGGACAGATGACTCAGGTCAAAGCCAAGCACCTGAAGGACAGGTACTCAACTGTGATGGATTTACAGTGGAACGTTTTTTCTTACATGCTCCATGCTTTAGAACACCTGATTGATCAATGTTTTCTTTCTTTTGCAGCATGTGCAACGAGTTCTCACAGATCTTTCAGCTTTGCCAGTTTGTGTTGGTACGGATTTTATCATTTTACGTGATGAAGCCTTATTCATATATATAAAGATTCTCAGTGTACAGGTAGTCCCCTACTTTCCGCAGATACGAACGGACCGCAGTTCTACTTCCCATTCAATCTCAGAAGTAGCTCACGTGTATTGTACAAAATTAGACACTGCAGTGCACCAGATACAGAAATTTACAATTGTATACAATATTTTCAGTGTGTAACTTGATGTATAAAATGTCTAGTGTGTGTGCGCGTGTAGGGAGAAATGAGTCGGCCTCACCGGTTTCAATGAATCCGTCCGGGAGCACGATGATAGAAAATGTCTGTCCTGTAAAGCTGTACAGATGGTGAACATTCCTAATTTCGAGTTCACAGACCAACGTAGTGGAAAACGGCTCTGGGACAAAATGGCGTCCGGGATTCCCCTAGCAATTTAAAGGCACAAAGACAACACTGTTACATTTCACAGTGAGGGCTATTTCCTTAGGCGCAGTTACGGTTTTTGGCCACATGATGGCAGTGTGGGGAAAGGGGACAGATTTAGTCAAGTGGATTGGTATACTTTACATTATATATTCATGTCAAAGGCGTAAAAGACTCACTTTGACTGACTTGAGAACAAATCAGACTTACGAACGTGCTCCCCAAACAGAACTTGTTCACAAGTCGGGGACTACTTGTATTTGCGTAGTTAAACTTGTACTGTGTGAGAAATTCATTGCTTTCGTTTAAACTCATTTGATCACAGAGGGATTTTTATCAAAGCTGAACTCAAATAAAATAATGAAACGCTATAAGGGATTTGATGATGTAAATATTATTTATTTATTTATTTTTTAACTCTAATACATTAAAGACTTATGTCCTTGTTCTTATCTGCTATTTCCCAGGAAAATTCCCAGAATGCTCCACTGGTACACGCCACACTAGAGACTCTCCTGCGCTTCCTGAACTGGATTCCCCTAGGCTACATTTTTGAGACCAAACTCATTAGCATCCTGGTTTACAAGGTAACGCCACATCATTCTGTTCTCAGCTGTCATAACCACCATTCTGTGGAAAAACAAACAAACATGTATTTAAAAAGAAAGTGACGCAAACCTCCAGAATGATCAGTAATTTCAGGGCCTGGGTATGGCGAGGGAAAACCACACAAATGGAGGAAGACGAAGTGTCGTGCAAACATGTTTTTAACAGTAATGTGTACGTTTTTGTGACAAGTATTATCTTCTCAAAGTATTATTAAGGTTATCTTAATTTTGGGCACAGAAGGATTTTGGAAATGGTTTCTGGCTTGCCTGATTGAAGTTTCTAAACCGTAACTGTTTTTCGTAAAAAGACTTTAGAAAAATGTTTTAGGTTTTTAAAGGGGTTTTGGGATTTTTCCCATGAAATGGTTGCTAAAATGGTTTGACTTGTAATAAATCAGACTTTTAAAACACTTTTTCTTCTATTGCGAAACCGCATCCTCTCACAAAGGCGCATTTGCATTGGTGATGCTTGCAACTGCGTAAGAACCAGAGGAACATCATATAGAGTGCAGGCTTTTCTGTTAAAACCTCCTCCTGCTGCTGGTGTGGTGGTTTAGCTGGCACTCTGACACTCTCACAGTTCACACTCTGTCTGGGTCAAGGTATTTTATTATTATGATTCTTTTAATGGTGGTGTGTTTGTTTTGTTTATTTGCAGTTCCTGAACGTTCCGATGTTTCGAAACGTGACTCTGAAGTGCTTGACGGAAATCGCTGGCGTCAGCGTCAATCAGTACGAGGAGCAGTTTGTCAATCTCTTCACTCTAACCATGATGCAGCTCAAACAGGTAACTCACGAACACATGCACACACACTGACAACATGCTGCAGTGTCTCACTATATAAACATGAAAATAGTTTAGGTAAATAATATTTTCTTATACATAAGTTTTTCTTTTAATTGTCAGATGCTGCCTCTGAACACGAACATCCGCATGGCGTACTCTAACGGGAAAGACGACGAGCAGAACTTCATCCAGAACCTCAGCTTGTTCCTGTGTACCTTCTTAAAGGAGCACGGGCAGCTGATTGAGAAAAGGCCCAACCTACGGGAAACACTCATGGAGGTGCGCACCTACACACTCAAATCGTGATCACATGACGCTCGGCAGACAAAGCGCATGCGTACTACTTTATCCGTATGTCAAGATAAAATTGGTTTTAAAAACATTTGCTCGTCTTGCAAAACATTCGCAGACCAAGGTTCCACTGTGGTTCTGATGTCAGTGTTAAATGATGTAATCCTAGCCATTGTTTTGTCTTCTCACTCGCTTCTTTCTGTCGTTTCGTCTCAGGCGCTGCACTACATGCTGCTTGTATCGGAGGTGGAGGAAACTGAGATCTTTAAGATCTGCCTGGAGTACTGGAACCACCTGGCAGCCGAGCTGTACAGAGAAAGTCCGTTCAGCACTTCCACCTCACCGCTGCTCTCCGGCAGCCAGCACTTTGACGTTCCCCCACGCAGACACCTCTACCTGCCTGTACTCTCCAAGGTGAGGCTGATGTACATACACTCACTATTAGTATTACAGTACTGAGATGACCATGTATAGGTCTGTCTACTTTCTCTAACACACTAAAACCGTTTTTAGGTGATGTGAGATATTATTGTATATTGGTGCACGTGTATGTGACGCGATGCTCTGCCTGTGCCGCAGGTGCGTCTCCTGATGGTGAGCCGCATGGCTAAGCCGGAGGAGGTGTTGGTGGTGGAGAACGATCAGGGTGAAGTGGTGAGGGAGTTCATGAAGGACACCGACTCCATCAACCTCTACAAGAATATGAGGGAGACTCTCGGTGAGCAGCGTGACGAATTAGGACGTGAACGTGATGAAATGATCAGATAAACGATCGTTGTCTTCAGTAGTAGCAGTATTAAATGGCGAAAATGAAAAGCTTATAAGTGTGGTTCTGTGTTACGCTTTCATTTACAAACTCTGGTTAAATTTCTAGAGAGGTATTAAAAAGAAAACTAAAACTTGGTCTCAGTCTGCCAATCTGCAGATGAAGTTGGTTCATAGCTTAGCGTTTAGATCAAACAAATAATTTTCTCACAGATTACCGTGATGTTTGATTTGTTTAACTGCTTCCTGAGTCATATACAGGTAGTCCCCGACTTGGGAACATTTCGAGTTACGAATTTCCGAAGATGCAAACGAACCGCCGTTCTACAAACATTTGTATAGTTGCTCACATGTATTCTACAAAAAAATAGACACTGCAGTGCACCAGATATCAATATTTACAAGAAATGTCTGTCCTGTAAAGCTCTCCCGATGGTGAATAAACCTAATTTCGAAAATTACCTCAACAAAACAGAATTCACAGTCCAATACAGTGGAAAACAGCTCTGAGACAAAATGGCGTCCGGGATTCCCCTCGCAATTTAAGGGTGGAGAGACAACACTGTTACATTTGACGTGTGAGATTCATTTTCTTAGGCGTGGTTATGATTTTTGGCCACATGGTGGCAGTGTGGGGAAAGGGGACAGAAATTTTGTCAAGTGGATTGGTATGCTTTACATTGTATATTCATGTCAAAGGCGTACAAAACTAGCTTTATCTGACTTAAGAACGAATCGGACATGCTAACGTGCTCCCGGAACGGACGTCGGGGACTGCCTGTATTAATACTGACAAAGTATGATTTCATTTGTAAACTTTGAATTTAGTGCCTTATTACTCTGCATCCAAAAGGCGTTTGAGCATCATCTAGTCTTAGGATCGCTTGGGAAAAACTAAAAAATATTTTCTTTAAAAAGCGTGTATCTCTCAATTGTGTGTAGTGTACCTGACCCATTTGGACTACGCGGATACGGAGAGGATCATGACGGAGAAGCTCCATAACCAGGTGAACGGTACAGAGTGGTCCTGGAGAAATCTGAACACGCTGTGCTGGGCCATCGGATCAATCAGCGGAGCCATGCATGAGGAGGATGAAAAACGGTTCCTCGTCACAGTCATTAAGGTGACTTTTTGTTTTTTATTTATTATTGGTTTTTTAGAACACATAAGGGAGCTTGTGGTGGTTGTGTGTTTATCTGATCATATGTGTATGTTAGGACCTGTTGGGGCTGTGCGAGCAGAAGAGAGGGAAAGACAACAAGGCCATCATCGCCTCCAACATCATGTACATCGTAGGCCAGTACCCACGGTTCCTTCGTGCCCACTGGAAGTTCCTCAAAACGGTCGTCAACAAACTGTTCGAGTTTATGCACGGTGAGCGGAGGAAGAGTGACGCTTTCTTATGTTGCTACCACGCGTGAAAACGATGTTAACCGACATTTTTACTTTTATCTTGCAGAGACGCATGATGGCGTCCAGGACATGGCATGTGACACATTTATCAAGATTGCGCAGAAGTGCAGGAGGCATTTTGTTCAGGTGCAGGTTGGTGAGGTCATGCCCTTCATCGACGAGATCCTTAATAACATCAACACCATTATCTGCGACCTGCAGCCGCAGCAGGTCAGTACTTCGTGTCGCCAAAACGATGCTTAAACTCAAACGAGGCATAAAAAAAAAATAAAAATTTGTCGGACTTACGAACAAATCCGACTTATGAACGTGCCCATACTCAGTGACTTACTGTACCTGTTTTCCAGCTAACACCCTCTCTTCACTTTTATTAATTTATTTATTTAGGTGCATACGTTCTACGAGGCTGTCGGCTACATGATCGGCGCTCAGACGGACCAGACGGTGCAGGAGCACCTGATAGAGAAGTACATGCTGCTCCCAAACCAGGTGTGGGACAGCATCATCCAGCAGGCCACCAAGGTGAGAAATAGGACCGTGTCTCGTATATCGCTTAAAACCCGTTAAGATGGTTAATTTGTTCTGAATAAGAAAACGTCTGGTTGCTTTTGTCTTGTGTCAGAACGTGGACATCCTGAAGGACGCGGAGACGGTGCGTCAGCTCGGGAGCATCCTGAAGACCAACGTGAGGGCGTGTAAGGCCGTGGGTCATCCGTTCGTGGTGCAGCTGGGACGCATCTATCTGGACATGCTCAATGTGTACAAGTGTCTGAGTGAGAACATCTCCTCTGCCATCCAGACCAACGGTGAGCAACAAGTCATGAGTAAAAAAAAATTCCTAAAACATTCCAAATTTATTTTAACTTCACTGGTTTCCAAAACTTTTTGGCAAATACCAATCTGACAGCTCTCCTCCTCTCTCTCTCTCTCTGTCTGTCTGTAGGTGAGATGGTAACGAAGCAGCCTCTAATCAGGAGCATGCGCACGGTAAAGAGGGAAACTCTGAAGCTCATCTCGGGATGGGTCAGCCGTTCCAACGATCCCCAGATGGTACGAGATTTGAAATATGTGATGCTGCTAAACACATCAGAGATGCGTCATAGGTCCTTCTTGCGTCTTAGGGTCCTTCTTGTAGTTTTAAAAAAAGAAAAGACTTTTTTCTGGACTTGCATCTTTATGCTGACTCTTATTTCTGTCCCCCTTTTCAGGTCGGGGAGAACTTTGTTCCCCCTCTGCTCGAGGCCGTGCTGATCGACTACCAGCGGAACGTCCCTGCTGCTCGCGAACCCGAGGTGCTCAGCACCATGGCGACCATCGTCAACAAGCTCGGAGCTCACATCACCGGGGAAATCCCCAAGATTTTCGACGCCGTTTTCGAATGCACCTTAAACATGATCAACAAGGTTTGAGAACCTTTTTAGGATATTCGCTCGCTTTTCGGAGATGGCACAGTACCGATGCCAAATATTGATCTTTTGAGTATTAGTTGAGGACAAATAGTATAAAATATTAATCGCAACAAGGAAATATAGCTCTTGATTTGTAAATATTTACCCAATTCCAATCTTTCGGTGGGGATCAGATTGTGTCGTCTCTTGTGTTGGCTCTAAATTGTTTTTGATTAGTTGTTGATTTGATAAATATATGGTGTGCTTGAGTCATCTCTGTGTGAGGAAATTAATGAATTGATGAATTCTTTAATTAATTCATTGTTTTAATGATCCTTTTTTTTTCGCTGATAAGGACAGCTTTTCTGTTCATATTCTGAGGTAGAATGTAGCCTTATTTTAGTTTTTTAATATATATTTTAAAATATAAAAATGACATTTTATTAATTCTATAACTCCATCAGTAGAAAAAACGTTACAGAGCTTAAATTAAAGCAACACAATTAAACTTTTTTTTTTTTTTTTCTTATTTCTTATTTCTTTTTTCTTTTAAGGACTTTGAGGAGTTCCCAGAGCATAGGACAAATTTCTTCTACCTGCTGCAGGCGGTAAACTCGCACTGCTTCCCCGCTTTTCTCTCCATCCCGCCGGCGCAGTTCAAACTGGTACTAGACTCCATCATCTGGGCCTTTAAACACACCATGCGGAATGTAGCTGACACAGGTGAGTCTGTGGGGTCCTCGCAGGGTGTTGTGGTCATTTGGGTGAAGAAAACCAGTTTGGTTGATTTTTAATGAGTCTTATTCGTTTGGAGGGTTTTCTTTTAGAATGATGTTGATAAAATTGCTACTTTATATTCCCAAATAGTTTGTATTTGTATGTATACAAGCGGCGTTCAAGTCAAACCGGGACTTGTGGTGATATTTCTCATGAATGAAGGTGTAAAAATGATAAGATACAGAAGACTTCAGGAAGACAGTACAGTCATGAGGCTCTGGGGAAACGGTGCAAGCGGATCCCACTGCATTCGTTCCCATGGACGTTCAGCGAGTGGAACCACCTGGTCATACTGAGAGAACTTTCTATCTTGATGGTGTCCAAGCACTAGTGAAACACTGAGATAAGTGCATTAGTGTAGTAGGGGATTATATAGAGAAATAAAGGGAGTTTTTAACGCTCATGTTGTTCTGCACAATCAAAAGTCCCAGTTTGATTCGAACGCCTCTTGTGTACAGTTAGTTAAAAGAAACCGTGAACACCCTTGTCAGGCCTGTTGAGTTACAATTTAATGCTTGTATTTTTCTTTACTGATTTTAACTGTTGTTTAGATTTTTCTTAAAGCTTGTACTACATACAGCCTGTTTCTCTGCCATTTCCCTGTCAGGTCTGCAGATTCTGTACACCTTGCTGCAGAACGTGGGCCAGGAGGAAGCTGCAGCTCAGAGCTTCTACCAGACATACTTCTGCGACATCCTGCAGCACGTCTTCTCTGTCGTCACGGATACGTCCCACACAGCAGGTGAGCCACGGCTTGGACCCATTTTTTAAACTGAGTACAGGTAGTCCCCAACTTATGAACGTTCGCGTTACGAAATTCCGCAGATACACACAGACCATGGTTTGCACCAGATACCAATACTTACAATCATATACATCATTTTCAGTGTGTAAGTGAATGTGTAAAGTGTCTAAGTCCGGTATAGTGTGGGCGAAGGGGTGCGGCAGAAATGAGTCGATTTCATCAATGGTCTCAATGAATCAGTCCGGGAGCACGATGATCGAAAATGTCTGTCCTGTAAAGCTGTCCTGATGGTGAATAATCCTAATTTAGGAAACAGAGTTTACAGTCCAATACAGTGGAAAACAGCTCTGAGAAAAAATGGCGTCCGGAATTCCCCTTGCGATTTAAAGGCGCAGAGACAACACTGTTAAGTTTGACGTGTGCGATACATTTTCTTTAGATGCGATTACTGCTTGATGGCAGTGCGGGGAAAGGGGACAGAGATTTAGTTGAGTGGATTGGTATGCTTTACATTGTATATTCATGTCACAGGTGTACAAGACTCACTTTGTTGGAATTAGGAAAAAATCAGACTTAGAAACGTGCTCTAACAGTACCTGAACAGTAACTGAAAATGAGCACAAAGCCTTCTGGTGCGTTTAAACAATGATTAAGTGTTCACAATGTAACTGTATATGTAAATTCTTCCGTGTCCTGACGTATCGAGAGTAATACTGTATTGTAACTTTAACTGTACATATTTTCTTCCCCCAGGTTTAACGATGCACGCTTCCATCCTGGCCTACATGTTTAACCTTGTCGAGGAGGGGAAGATCAGCATAACACTGAACACAAGCGCCCCCGTCAACAACCAGGTCTACGTCCAGGAATACGTGGCCAACCTGCTGAAAACCGCCTTCCCGCACCTACAAGAGTAAGAACCACCACCCACACAGATTATATTGTGTGTCATTTTTCCCAGCACGTGTTGTACTGGGCGTGGTCCTCCATACCTGCTGATGTAACTGTTTGTTTTTTTGTTAATCCAGTGCACAGGTGAAAGTGTTTGTAACCGGTCTGTTCAGCTTGAATCAGGACATTCCTGCCTTTAAAGAGCACCTTCGGGACTTCTTGGTGCAGATAAAGGTATCTCCTGCACACATACTCAGAACAGCTCATTGACCATTGACATTTACAGCATGTCCACCCATGATCTAGATTTAATCACATGATGTAAAGTAACTTGGTAGTCTCATTTATGATGCACATGTTTACATGATTTTTAAATAGAAAGTTTTTTTTTTTTTGTAATGAGATTGAACAGGAGTACATGAACATTTTAACTCGTGAACAGGATGGAATACAGGTAGTCCCCAACTTACGAACAAGTTCTGTTCCAGGATCATGTTCATAAGTCGGAATTGTTCTTAAGTCAGACAAAGTGATTATCAGTCCACTTGACTGAATCTGTTCCCTTTTCTCACATTCCCATCATGTGGCCAAAAACCGTAACAGCGCCTAAAGAAAATTACTCGCGTCAAATGTCTCTGCGCCTTTAAATTGCATCCCTGTAATTTGGTAATTAAATGTATTACTTGTTTATTATAAAATCGTTTCATTTTAGACATCGGATATCATCGCTCGTTACTGACCAGATTAGATTTACGCTAAGACCTGAGAGAGAGAGGATTTTTGAGGAACATCTGACAAGATTCTCATTCATTTGCTCTTAATTACACGGTTATTTCCTGTTCTTTTAAGAAACCGTTTTTATTTATTTATACCGTTTTTGTGTGTGTAGGAGTTTGCTGGTGAAGACACCAGCGATCTGTTCCTGGAGGAGCGAGAGACGTCGCTGCGTCAAGCTCAGGAGGAGAAACATAAACTTCAGATGTCTGTACCGGGAATCCTCAATCCCCACGAACTCCCCGAGGAAATGTGCGACTGAGCTTCACAAAACTTTCTGACGCAGAAAAAAAAAAACCAAAACCACGAACAAAAAGTCTGTGTGTGTACATACTGAGAGATTGCAGTAGGATGAAGATGGGAGAGGAGTGTATATTTCGACCAAATCGACTCCCATATTTCCATCACCATTCTCCCATCTGTCCCATCAAGTCCCTGCCCGCGTTTTTTTTTTTTTTTTCTCATGAGTGTGTTTTATAAAGAGAGAACTGATGCACTGTAATTATTACTCCCATGTTAATCAGTTGTACTGGGTTTCTTTTTATTTTCTTTCATGTTCACACACACGGTCACTTGTCCAAGGACGATTTAAGCCCCGCCTCCCTTAAGCTCTCCAGGTGTCTGTTTTAATTTGTAAAATAGATTAATTAACACAGGATAATGAAGAGATGCGAGGAAGAGGAGCGAACCGCAGAACGAACGAAGAAGGGATTTCTCCTGACTGGCACAGCAACTGAATGTGTGGTGGCTGATATGAAAGATATGCTGCTCTTTTTGTTTTTCTTTTTTCTTTCGCTTTATATTGTCCCTTTTTAATTTTAATTTTTCAGTTTTGATGTATGTATGGTTTGGGGTGGGGGATCGTGTGGGTGGATGTGATGCGGCTCTGTTCCATGTCTCGCTCTGCTTTTGTTCAAAATGAAACGGACTCGAAGCGGATGTTGCCAACAGCGATGAAGGGTTTGTTCTAATCGTCCTGTTTATAGCACTGTCTTAGTACCATGGGAACATAAAGTTGGATATTTTTACAAAAAAAAAAAAAAATCAAACTCTCTCTCGATTATTTATTGTACAGATATACTTTTTTGCCTAATGTGGAACTTAATACAAATATTTAAAAATCAACAGGAACGCTGTATTACTTGACTTCGAGTTTTGCCGATTTATCATCCTAGATAACTTTTTATCTCCTCCGATCTGACTTTCATTAATTTAGAGGTACACTGGAAAAGTAATGAGTTTGTTTCCTGTGTGAGGATTTAAACATATACTTACTTTGTGCACAAGGTTCTCATCCTGGAGGTTTGGTTCTCTTCATGGAAACCGTTTGATTTAGAACCACATACGGGTGTGATAGTCCCGCGTCCATAAACTTTTGGTTATGTAGCTAATTTTTCCTATCTTTCCTAATATTTCCTATGTCATACCCTCCTGGCAGAGGCAATTAGATGCAGTATTTGGGCTAAAATACCCCTGTATTCACCATTTCAGTCTAAGCTGTCATCTGCAAAATGACCACAAGGTGTCACTGATTTCCACATTTATCCCGAGCTTGGGGCTTTCTTTCAATTTGCAGCCCCATATTTGAGTGATTTTTTTTAAATATTTTTTGGTGTTCTCTAAGCTCGCTATGCAGTTGAATGATTCCAGGAGACCCTTTAATAAAGTTCAGAGTTGGTTGTGTAAATCGTAACCACTTTTTCTTCTGGATGGTGTGTCTAAAAGAATAAAAAAAATAATAAACTTGATAGCGGGCAGAATGCTCACTGGGTGGAAATCTAGCCAAACTAAACTTTTTCGAAATTTGAAAATGGTATTAGCGCTGTAGATGTGCTGACTGCTGTGCTTTTAACTGGATTGATTTAATTCCATTAAAGTTCACAAGTGGCAGCACTATTGGCGCGCACCTCCAAGTCCCACCTTGGGTCTGTGTGCACGTTCTCCTCATGCTCGGGTACTCCGGTTTCCTCCCAAAGTCATGCAGAATAGGCTAATTGGCGTTTCCAAATTACCCATTGTGTACAAGTATGATGTGATGGATAGGACGTGACGGTCATATCGGCTTCAAGACAAATCACCAGTTTCTATTGATTTGAATACATCAACGTTTTTATAGTAAAGGTGAAAATGGGCTCCACCTTTACAACACGTGTGGCATTGTTCATCTGTTTGTTTTTTGTGTACATCTTGAGAATTAAAGGCAGGGTCCACTAGATGGTGTTGATCCAAAGCTGATTTTTCTAGTCAAACTAACGTTTAACTCTTTCATCCACAGCAGCATTAAAGACTGACTTTCCGTTGGTCTTAAATCCTTCTGCTATTGGACTGATTTGTATCTGAAATTAAAAACTCTTACTGTACATTCAAAATTATAATTATACACCAGATGACTGCGGGATCGGCGTACATCTGTACATGTAGTGGACGGGAACGATATGAGGAGGAATCAAAAATTACCTGCACTGTTTTTTTTTAAATAACTTTTGGAAAAGACAAATACAGGTACATGATTTTTACTTTGCTTTTTGTCCACCTGTCAAAAGAACCTTTGTATTGCCTCATTAAAAAATATTTATGGCTGAGCTGCGAGCCACAAATGCACCGCTGTCTTCACTTTCGGGAGGACGCTTTAACACCTAAAAGGGCACAAAAAGTTTTTAGTGTGTCATGCGAGATCATAAGCCCTCGGATATCAGTCCTCTGCGTTTAATCCAGAGTTTATTCTTCAGCTCTTCAATAAGCATCTCACTGTAACGAGCACTGTTGATTGTTGAACCTTTTTCCTGATGACGTTCCAATACTTTTGGCCCTTGAGAATCCCAGAAAGATGTAAGCGTTGATGAATTTTCCAGCTGGTGGTTGACTTTTGAACTTTTCCTCGGTCGGCGATTGAGGATGTTTCCGTTCTATACTCTGCCGTTTACTCTCAGGCTCTTGGTGATGAATCCATCCCTTGTCAACTGTAATGATTCTCTTTAAGAAACTTTCACCTTCCTTAAAGTATTGATCTAGATTTTGTTCACAGATATCCAAACACTTCTGTTTATGCTCTTCCATCATTCTGGCACAGACCACAAAAACAAACCACTGAATCACTACATGCTGGTCTTCTTTCATGTACATCATAAGTGCGGCATCCATTTTTGTTTGCACCACAGTTACACCACACCACAGCTGAACAGCAGTGACTGGAGAGACAGTAGCCTTGAACAGAAATGCTGATAAGACCGAAGTTTTAATATAACTGGAGTGCAGATCATTTTTGACTCGCCCTCGTAAAAATGATCCGTAACAGCTTACCCATGGACTGGTCTGGTGTGTCGCTCTAAGACAACATTGAGATCCTACAACAGCCCATAATGTCACTGAAGACGTTTCAACTTTAAGTAAACAATTCCAGGTGACGTTTGAAGATCTTGAATCTCAACGGCATGAAAACGTCTTTCAGAAAGCCTGGGTCATAACACCGCTGATGTTTTAACTTTTGTTTTTTAATTGACAGATGTACCCGGACGTATAGAGTGACCTAATGACGAGACTCTCTACCAGATGAAAAACAGCCAGTTTTTAAGCCTGTAGCTTTGCTACTGAACGTGCTCTGAACTGGCATGTTGCATCAGCGCCACCTATAGGACAACAGGAAGTCAGTTATTTTAGGTTGTTTGCAAAATACACCTGATGGATTTTGATATACTCCTCCTAGGGGATTTATACGATCACCACCAAACCTGGCCAATGTGACCTCAAGAGACTGAGGATCCAAAATTGCAAAGGGATTTTTGATATGTCAAATAGTTGAATCGTGACAATGCCTTAAACTTATGCTGAAAATCAGCTAATACCTTCCTGAGTAACATCACAGTGTGATGCTAATTTCCAGCACCTGGGTTTTTTAGCCCCCTGTCCCCACCATCTTTCTGTTGCACTGGGCGGAGATGGCACAGGTACATGGGCTTAATCATTGTTACTGGCAACTATATTTAATTTTGGGTCATAGAAACCAAAAAAATATGAACATGAGTATCTGTCCTATTTCTTTGCCTGTGTGACCTATTTTTAAATATTTTGCTCAATCATGTTTGTATAGTCTAAACTAAAATTCAGGTCATTATATTGCCTATTTTATGCTAAAAAAATAAAAGAAAAGTGACTCTATACTGCACAATCCTGAGCCATATATATGTTTATAAAAAAAAAAAGTAAACATCAAAACAAATAATGGCTAAAATAATATGAGCTTTGACTGCATTTGACGAAGTATTTGGTTTGCATATTAGCACATGCACCTTATGTTGTCTCTTTTGTATAGAACTTAGATAGTTTTCTGTTCACTTAAAAATGTCAATCTGTCTTGTCTCAGCTAGTCGGCTAATTAGGTCTCTTGGTTAGCTGATTAGTTTTTGTTCATTTCTGTTGTTAATTTCTGTTGTATGTAGCACCTCGGTCCTGGAGGAACGTTGTTTCGTTTCACTGTGTACTGAACTGTGTATGGTTGAAGTGACAATAAAAGCCAACTTGAACTTAAAAACAGGGAAGTAGTTCCGGCTTTAGGGCGAATCACTGGGTCGTATGAATGTGTTCATTCGATTGCGTCATGGTTTCTACGGTAACACAGGTACAGGGGACTTCATGTACATCCCCCTTTAAATTTTTATTTATTTATATCGGTGTGATGTTTTATTTTCTTGCATCGCATAATTTTTGTTTCTTTTGTTTAATTTATGATTACAATATTGAAATAATTATATAAAATAAAAAAAACAAAATTTATGATTACAATATTGAAATAATTAAATAAAAAAAATAAACTAAATTTATGATTACAATATTGAAATAATTAAATAAAAAAATAAAACTAAATTTATATGATTACAATATTGAAATAATTAAATTAAAAAAATAAAAATAAATTTATGATTACAATATTGAAATAATTAAATAAAAAAAATAAAAATAAATTTATGATTACAATATTGAAATAATTAAATAAAAAATAAAAATAAATTTATGATTACAATATTGAAATAATTAAATAAAAAAATAAAACTAAATTTATGATTACAATATTGAAATAATTAAATAAAAAAATTAAACTAAATTTATGATTACAATATTGAAAGTATTAAAGTGTATTAAAATTTCATTAAACAATAACTTGTCCACAGTTAACAGAACAAAAAAATGTATATGCAAACTTAAAGAATATGTATATAATAATAATAATAATAATAATAATAATAATAATAATACCATAAACAAACATCTATAACATAATATATTGGTTCGTATAAATTAGTTAAAAATGCTTAATATTTATCTGCCATGAAGTAACCTGTGAAGCTGATATGGCAATAAACTCTAATACAAACAAATGAATGAATGAATTAACAAACAAACAATATAAAAAAAAATGAAAGCATCGGGTAATAATTTTACCACGTGGAAACGCGTTGAAGTCGCTGGACACGTGACAAAGCCAGCCCTAGCCCCGCCCCTCCCTCTCCGTGCGCGATGTTGATGATGATGATGATCGGAGCGATCGCGAGATTTCCGGAAATTGCCGAGCGCGGCGGAGGAGACGCTCCGGAAAGAGCCGATCGTGCTCCTGATCGCCGCTGCCCCCTTTTCAACATGGCGGCTGTGTGTG
>JAQMYI010000010.1:5253947-5264548 GCA_030014275.1 Clariallabes melas
GGAGTGGCCTAGCCAGTCTCCAGATCTCAACCCCATAGAAAATCTTTGGAGGGAGTTGAAAGTCCGTGTTGCCCAGCAACAGCCCCAAAACATCACTGCTCTAGAGGAGATCTGCATGGAGGAATGGGCCAAAATACCAGCAACAGTGTGTGACAACCTTGTGAAGACTCACAGAAAATGTTCGACCTCCGTTATTGTCAACAAAGGGTTTATAACAAAGTATTGAGATGAAATTTTGTTATTGAACAAATACTTATGTTCCACCGTAATCTGCAAATAAATTCCTTAAAAATCCTACAATGTAATTTTCTGGATTTTTTTTTTCTGTGACGGGGGGGCCATTTTAAAGCATAACATCGGCACCTAACGTTACCCCTACGTGGCGTCTCGAGTGCCAGTGTTTTTAAACAAGTCTGACGTTTTACACCATGTTTAAGGCTTCAGTTTTTTCCCATGATAAGAAGACAAGCTGATTTTTTAAGGTTGAGGGTCGAAAATATTCTGAAAGCTAACATTGCTGGTAGGCGACCTGTGTCTCACTTGGAGATGTGTCTCTCTTACAAATCATTTCCTTTTTAAAAAAATTTTTCAGAATCAGCTGCACACTTTTAACGATGTCTGCAATAACGAGTCTCTGGTGTCCGACACTGAAACGTGAGTACTCTCGTGTGTCTGTGTGTGTGTGTCTGTGTTTTGGTTAATCCAGATTTTTGTGAATGTAAACGATAACCGTGTTGTGTTTAACAATGTCTGTGGAACTCATTCTGCTCCTCTTCCAGGTCGATAGCAAAAGAACTCGCCGACTGGCTCATCAACAACAACGTGATCGAGCACATTTTTGGACCAAATTTGCACATTGAGGTGAGCGTCTGTCTGTCTGTCTGTCTCCGTCTGTGTCTGTCTGTCTGTGTCTGTCTGTCTCCGTCTGTGTCTGTCTCCGTCTCCGTCCGTCTGTCTGTCTGTCTCCGTCTGTCTCCATCTGTCTGTCTCCGTCTCTGTCTGTCTGTCTCCGTCTGTCTGTCTGTCTCCGTCTCTGTCTGTTTGTCTTGTCTGTGCGTCCTTCCTGGAGCTGTTAACATTTGAGTTTTTGTACTTGGGTGTGAGATTAATTAATGATTTGTGGGTCTGTTGCAGATTATTAAACAGTGCCAAGTGATCCTGAACTTCCTGGCTGCGGAGGGGAGACTGAGCACACAGCACGTCGACTGCATCTGGGCCGCTGCTCAGGTCTCACACACTTGATCGCTCAGTCACTAGCTCTGCCTGTCTCACACACACATGCTATGGGTATCCAAGTGGAGAAGATCTCTTACTTTACAACATTGCTGTTATAAGAAAGAAATTACTACAGGTAGTCCCGGACTTACAAACATTAGAGTTATATGAACGGGCCGCGGAGTCTACTCCCGGTTCAATCACGGAAGGAGCACACACGTATTGTACAGAAACAATAAACCCTGCAGTGCACCAGATACAGATATTTACAATTATATACAATATTTTCAGTGTGTAAGTGAATGTATAAAATGTCTAAAGTCTGGTATATTGTATGTAATCCTAATTTCGAAAGAATCCTCAAAGAACAACGAGTTCATAGTCCAATACAGTGGAAAACAGCTCTGAGACAAAATAGTGTCCGGGATTCCCCAGACGATTTAAAGGCGCAGAGACAACATTGTTACATTTCACTCAGCGATTCGTTTCGCAATTATGTTTTTTGGCCACTTGATGGCAGTGTGGGGGAAAGGGGACAGATTTAGTCAAGTGGATTGTTATGCTTTACATTGTATATCCATGTCAAAGGCGTATAAGCCTCACTTTGTCTGACTTGAGAACAAATCCGACTTACGAACGCGCTCCTGGAAACAGAACTCGTTCACAAGTTGGGGACGACCTGTATAGACTTCACCGAGAGGGCTGAGACTCAAGGCAACTGCGAAAGAAACGTAAAAACAGACGTCTTTGGTGGTAAACAACCGATAAAATAAAAAACACTCTTCTTTTCTTATAATGAGGGTGGGGGGTAGAATTGAGAGTTTAAACTCCTCCTGTCTCTCTCCCTGTCAATCACAGAGGCACTAGCCAGTCATGATCATCTGTGAGCTTGGGTATGCAGAAAAGGGTGGATAACATTTTTTAAATCTTTTATTTTTTTACATTTATTTATAAATCTATTTTTTACGAAGTTGAAACATGTGGTCGACTGGATTCTGGATTTATGTCCCTCGTAGACGGGGTTAAAAAAAAAAAAGCAGTTAAAAAAAAAATAGTTCAATGAGATTTGAACCCGCACCCTCCTGATGGAGACGGTTTGTTTTGAATGGGATTCGTGTTGTGTGTTCTCAGTTGAAGCACTGCAGCCGCTACATCCACGACCTGTTCCCTTCCCTCATCAAGAACCTGGACCCGGTGCCTCTCAGGCACGTCCTCAACCTGGTGTCTGGACTCCATCCTAGTGCACACACCGAACAGGTACACACACACACACGTGTCTTAGATTTTACTGAAAGAATAGGAGGTTCTTTCAGGTTCAGATCCTGATTAGTCTTGACCGAGAAAGAAAACACATGCACTGTATTTTTGTGTGTGTGTGTGTTGTAGACCTTGTACTTGGCGTCCATGTTGATCAAGGCGCTGTGGAATAACGCTCTGGCAGCCAAGGCGCAGCTTTCCAAGCAGAGCTCCTTCGCCTCTCTGCTCAACACCAACCTGCCAATGGGCAACAAGAAAGGTACTGTGTGTGTGTGTGTGTGTGTGTGTGTGTGCAAATCACAATCGTTTATATTCTACTGGGCATTTATACGTTTATCCCGTAAACACCACGATGACGCAGGTGTCACAAACCGTTTCAGTGTTCTGGAAAGTTCCTTATTCAGATTTATTCATGACTTGGTCACATGACCGTACCAGCATGTTCATTATGGACATCATGAGTCAGTCTGTGAATTTGTGCATCCGCATGACATCATTTTCAAAGCAGCACATGAGTCACAACTGGCTCATTCTGAAATGCTTGTTTCATCCTAAAAACATCTCGTCATCTTCCTGGACGTTTATATCCATTTCATTTTTCACACTTTTTCACATTTTCCATATTTTGCATATTTGTATTTTTTGTTCAGCTAGGTTTTTTAAAATATTTTTTCTGCATCCCATACTTTATATTCTATATTCTGTTTTTCTTACCTGCAGTTTTTCTATATTTTAGAAAGAAGGTCTCTATAATTTATTCTTTATTTCCATTCACTAATTTATTTTTATTTCTATTTCTTTTGATAATTTAGATTTTAAAGGTCACTAGCGGTCGTATAAGCATTTCACCGCATATCGTCCTGTGACAAATAATAAAATTTGAATATTTTAAGTATCTGTCGTTGACGGTTAAAGAGTTTGTAGAAATAGTTAAAAGGATAAAACTAATAATAATCTGCTGATCTTTAATGTAATCAGTGATATTATTATTATTATTATTATTAATATTATTATTATTAATATTATTTGAGGTTGAAGTCCACGTACATGTCTGTCTGTCGTTCTGTACAGCAGAACTCTCTGTCTAACTTAATTAATACAAAGAAATCAGATTTTTGTAATTTTGTTGCGCGTCTAATGGCTTCTTATGGTCGAATCCACGTCCTGTTCGGTAATCAGAGAGAGAATCACAGATGAGAAATGGAAGAAGTTGAAGTTTTGTCTTAAAATGTGAACGTGTCATTTGAAAGAACGAGTTGTGACCCATTTACAGACAAAACCTTTCTATTATTTCTATAGATTTATCCTATTCTGACTGCATTTCTTGAATCATCAGGGAAAATGCCATGTGGTCTAATGGATCTGTTACGTCCCACATAATGTCCCTTAAAGGAGAACTGGGTCTGGACTCTTGTGAGTTTAGTGCGTTGAGTCTGAGGCACACGGCCGTCTCAGGATGTTCTGGATCTTAGAGATACAAAGTCTATGCGTCTTTTAAAATTAATTTATTATTTTTAACTCGTCTAAATCTATATTAGACGCGATTTCGTCATTTTTACTTGGTGAATGTTTTATTTGAAAAAAAATTTTTAATTCTGCAACATAATTATCTAGACAGAAATAAGTTGCTGCAATTGTGCTTCTTTTTGTTTTCATCTGTTTGATGCACATTGCTGATTTTTTTTTTTTCCCAGGTTCCCCGGCGGCGAGTCCGGAGAGCAGCGACAACAGTGACACTCATCACAGCGGAGGCAGCGACATGGAGATGGACGAGCCGATCATGGGCAGCGGGAAACGTGGCCAGCAGAGACTCTCGGACACTGAGGTCTCTCTCGCTCACTCGCTTTCTCTCTCTCTTTCTGTCTGTCTTTCTCTCGCTCGCTCTGTCTGTCTGTCTGTCTCTCGCGCGCCCTCTGTCTCTCCCCCTCGCTCGCGCGCCTTCTGTCTGTCTGTCGCTCTCTGTCTGTCTGTCGCTCTCTGTCTGTCTGTCGCTCTCTGTCTGTCTGTCGCTCTCTGTCTGTCTGTCGCTCGCTCGCTCTGTCTGTCGCTCGCTCGCTCTGTCTGTCGCTTGCTGTGTCTCTGTCTGTCTGTCTGTCTGTCGCTTGCTGTGTCTCTGTCTGTCTGTCGCTTGCTGTGTCTCTGTCTGTCTGTCGCTTGCTGTGTCTCTCTCTGTCTGTCGCTCGCTGTGTCTCTCTCTGTCGCTCTGTCTGTCTGTCTGTCTGTCTGTCGCTCGCTGTGTCTCTCTCTGTCGCTCAGTCTGTCTGTCTGTCGCTCAGTCTGTCTGTCGCTCTGTCTGTCTGTCTGTCTGTCGCTTGCTGTGTCTGTCTCTCTCACACACACATATATCATTAGTATACTTTAAGATGAACTTTCTTGGCATTCTGTAAAGGTTTCTAATGAATTATAAATGTTCCAGGTGCCAAGTTTGTGTTTTAGCAGCCGCACTCACTCACGGTCTTGCGTTGCTCTGTGTCTGCCACATCTCGCACCACAAGATTGTAATTAATTCTATACAGAAGGAAACGTTCAACACAGCTATAGAAATGTAATAATTCCCAGTAATTATTATAAGTATGCACTTATGAAAAGAGCTGAAGTTTTTTAAAGAGTTAAGTACAGTTTGTATTGGACTCTCCAAGTCCTAATTTCTGTCTTCATTTTTCCTGGATTTTTTTCTGTATCACTTGGACCTTCATACACTGCCTGGCCCATTAAAAAAAAATAAAATCCGCTCACTCCATGATTTCATTGACCGCCTTTTGCTCTGATAAACCTCACAGAAAAGCTCCATAGATGTGCTAACCTGGTCATCCCTGGTAATTTGATCCTTCTGAAGTGGTGGCTTTTCTTTTTATTTAATTTTTTTTGTCCACGCGTCGTATTTTCCTCTTGGATGTACGTGCAGACGTCATGCATTACCCGTTTCCCTTTGTCTGCGCAGGAGTCGATGCAGGGCAGCTCGGACGAGACGGCGAACAGCGGCGAGGAGGGCAGCAGCGGCCCCGGGAGCAGCAGCGGCCGCAGCGAAGCCTCCAGCAACGAGGCCGAGTCGAGCCAAGCCAGCCAATCAGCAGGCAGCCCTGGCAGCGAGCTCCACTCCGATATAGCCGATAGCGAAGTCTTAAAGGAGGACGAGGAGGAGGAGGAAGACGACGAGGAAGACGACGATGACGACGAGGATGACGAAGAGGACAGGCCGACTCCGGTTTCCGAGCGCAGCCCTCAGAAGGAGACCCGAGACCCCCTGACTTCAGAAGTCCGCAAACGGAAGGCTGGCGAGGCTCTCGGAGACGTCCAGGGTCCACCGGAAAGATCCGGAATGTCCGGAGCGGTCGCGTCTGGTTCCATCGGTCCTAGTCTTCAGAAACCCAAAACCTTGTCGTTCTCTTCCGAGGCCGCATCTGCCATGGTGACCTCATCGTCCTCTTCCTCCTTGAGGATTCTCGACACTTGTTCCTCGGCGTGTTTAGAAGGATCCTCGGAAGAGCGCATTGACCCGGCGTCTCTTTCTCAATCACAGAATCCCCAGCAACAGCAGGGAATTGGGCCAGAAATGGGCCCCTCACACGGGACACCCATAACCCAGGAGCCCCCCTGCTTAACCCGCGCCACCGACTTCCTGTCTGAAGCCATGGGCAACGAACTGTTCAACTGCAGGCGCTTCATAAACCCGCAGCATCACCACCACCACCATCACCATCATCACCACCATCATGAAGGGTACGACCAGGGCATCTGGGTAACTCTGGGTGTCTCTCTAATTATGTCGTAATTGTCCAGTTAATTCAGCTGGTCCTCTCTTTCCAGTCACATGGTGGAGGACATGCTGAGCGCTGACGACGTGAGTTGCAGCAGCTCCCAGGTCAGCGCCAAGTCCGAGAAGAACATGGCTGATTTCGACGGCGAGGAGTCGGGCTGCGAGGAGGAGCTGGTCCAGATCAACTCTCACGCCGAGCTCAGCTCGCACCTGCAGCAACATCTACCCAATCTGGCCTCCATATACCACGAGCACCTGGTGCAAGGTACGCTCCCAGCTCCCAGTCCAGTCACATGGTGCATATACCTAAAAATAAGTAAATAAATAAATATAATCGCTTAAATATATATATATATACGGACAATCCTCAAATCCGTTTTTTTAGCTAGCAATATGTGTAGCAATACTCTCTCGTGAACACTAGGTGGCGATAGTCACCTCTCCCAGTCAGTCTTGCGATTGATTATAAGGAAAAACAACTGATATGCTCGAGCTCGATATTTTATTATAAAATAGTTTTTGTGTTAGATGCTCTACCGTTTGGTTGATTAGGTCCTTTGTAATAAATGCATTTTCAACTTATGATATTTTCAACATCGTCATAAGCGTGGATCATCTGTACTTCAGTTGTTAAGGCTTAAGTTTGTACACAATTGCCCGTTCGCATACCTACACATTAACATACTCGTGTATATATTTAGATAATGTTTATGTCTTAGCATGTCCTACATAATTCTGCTTGAATGAAGCACATCAGCCGTCGAACACACCGGGTCACCGGGTAAAGAGCTGCTCTGTTGATGCTCCACAGGTCCTTCGGTTCATAAACACCAGTACTCGGGCCATGCGGTGACGGACATTAACCTGGACAACGTGTGTAAGAAAGGAAACACTCTCCTGTGGGATCTGGTCCAGGACGAGGACGCGGTGAGACTCTGGGGCTAAGACCAGGGGGGCAGGCATGAAGTGAATTGTAATGGTTAAATGTCACGCATGTGTTTGGTATGACGTCATTCTACGTAAGAAGAAAAACCAGGAGAGGACTATACATTTTGCATATTCCGTCCCCTGGTTCGATTCCTTGGCATGGTTTTCAGGACAGTCCCATTTCCTGTGTTCTAATTGGTTAGAAAAATGCACTTCCACAGAGGGATGCACGGAAGTATGTATTACATGTATTGTACAAAAGAATAGACTCTGCAGTGCACCAGATTTTAATAATTGTATAAGTGAATGTATAAAAAGTCTGGAATATTGTGTGTGTTTGAGAAATGAGTCGGCCTCACCGGCTTCAATGAATCAGTCCGGGAGTACAGTGATAGAAAATGTCTCCCCTGTAAAGCTGTCCTGTAGAGCTGTCCTGATGGTGAATAATCCTAATTTCGGAAAATCTTCCAACAGACTGAGATCACGGTCCAATGCGTACAGGATTACAGGCGTACAGGATTCCCCTCGCGATTTAAAGGCGCAGAGACAACACTTTTGCATTCGTGTGAGATTAATTTCCTTAGGCGCAGTAACGATTTTTGGCCACATGATGGCAGTGTGGAGATTTAGTCAAGTGGATTGTTATGCTTTACATTGTATATTCGTGTCAAAGACATATAAGAGTCACTTTGTCAGACTTGGGAACGAGTTCCGTTCCAGGAGCACGTTCGTAAGTCTGATTTGTTCGTAAGTTGGGGACTACCTGTATTATAGCTGAAACATGACTAAAACACATCTTGGTGACTTCTATGATTTATATTAACTTGTTTAAAAGGAGGATAATATGCGACATTTAAACATTCTAATTGAAGGACCTGATGTAACCCAAGGTTTAAAAGGATTGTCTTTTAAAAATTAAAATTCTTATAAATGACCACTGAAATCCAGAAGGTTGTTGGCTCCTTGGTGACCAGGTTATAATCTCAGTCTCCTTAGATATATCCCTAAGAGTGTATATTGTTGTGGGAGAACGCTGTTTAAACCTGTATCTTTTATGTCCGGCTGTCAGATTCACTTGTCTGAGGGTTTAATAAACGAGGCGGAGAAACTGCTGTGCTCCCTCGTGTGCTGGTTCACCGACCGGCAAATCCGCATGCGCTTCATCGAGGGATGTTTGGAAAACCTCGCACACCACAGGTGAGACTCATTCAGGTCTTAATTAAAAAACTCTCAATTGTTACTCGCAATCCGAGGTTCCACTGTATATTGGTTCGTATAAATTAGTTGAATGTTTAACATGTATCTGCCATGAAATAAACAATACAAGCAAACAAACAAAAGAACTCTTCAAATTTATTTGATCAAAATCACTTAGCTTGTATTAACTCTTTGTAGCTTTTACGTTATAATAAAAATCTCTCTTTCTTTCTGAGAGGTTGTTTTTGCAACCTTCTGATTTCAAACACTCGCTACAATAAGTGTTTTGGCAAATTATGCGAAGTAGTCAGCAGGTGGCGATATTCCCACTTCAAATGAAACGCATCACTGTAGTTATGTTACAATTCAATGCAGAAATGTAGTGAAGTAAAAAGTACAGATATTTGTCGAGTACAAGTAAAAAGTATCTTGTAAAAAAACTTACCGGTAATCAAGTACTAATTACAGATATGTAAAATATTTATTTAAGTAGAGTAACGAAGTCAATTTACTAAGTTACTCACCACCTCGATTGTGAAAAATTTATTTTTATTCTTTTTTTTATTATAATTTGTTTTTTTTTCCGCCATGGCTTGTGTGTGCGCACGTCTCAGGTCCGTCGTGGTCTCTCTCCGTCTGCTGCCGAAGTTGTTTGGGACGTTCCAGCAGTTTGGCTCCAGCTACGACACGCACTGGATCACCATGTAAGCGAGCCAGCCGTCACCTTGCAGGGTTTCCTGTTCTCTGCCAGAATGTAGACCGTAGCGTTGTGAAGATGAGTATGAGGATGAAGAAGAAGGTCTTTGCTGTGTTTTTGTGCTGCAGGTGGGCTGAAAAGGAACTCCACATGATGAAGCTCTTCTTCGAGGACCTGCTGCATTACATCCAGGAAGTGCGGGAACAGCGGCACAAGTTCTCCCTGTGAGTACAGTACTGAGGGTTGTGTGTGTGTGTGTAGTATGGTGCAAAAACATGAATATCTGAATGTCAGGATGTCTGACTGACTGAGATAGAAGAGCAAGTTTTGATTCTTCTAGATTCTTCTTACGTGAGAAGAATGATGCTCATAGTGTGCAGTCAGATTATGGGTTGGAGACAGGACCAGTCAGGAACTTTGTTGTGTGTGTGTATATATATATATATTGTGTTATGATTGTGATGCAGGTATAGCCACAGTGCAGAGGTGCAGGTGCGTCTCCAGTTCCTCACTTGCGTGTTCTCCACACTCGGCTCTCCAGATCACTTCAGTGAGTCTCTCCCGCTCTTTGGTCCATACACTCTTTGTCACCACAACCCTCACACACAATTCGAAATATCTTCCTGATTACTGAGATGTGTGTGTTTTATCAGGGTTGAGTCTGGAGCAGGTGGACATCCTGTGGCACTGTCTGGTGGAGGACTCGGAGTGTTACGACGACGCGCTGCACTGGTTCCTCAACCAGGTACGCAGTAAAGACCAGCATGCCATGGGCATGGAGACCTACAAACACCTCTTCCTGGAGAAGGTGAGATATACCTCTCTCTTTTACAGCAGCACAGAAAGCAATTTTATCATTGCTGTTTATCCCTGGTAGTAAAACGTTTTATTGTGTAAAAGTTCCCTGAGGACTTTGTTTATTGACTAGAACACTAGTTTTTGCATCGATCAAGTGTTTTACTGCGGCTGAGAGTCTCATCACCGCACTGTGCTCGAAGTCTTTCTGTAAATGTCAATCGCGTTACGCAGCCGTTTACCAGAAATGTCATAGACGAGTCCTGGTTTGACTTGAACGCTCATCTTTTGCAGATTTATTATTATTAACTCTTTAAGGTTAAATGCAGTAACCCGACTTAGGAATATTTCAAGTTATGGACAATATTTCAACATATGGACTACGAATGTCCTAGTATTTTATTTACAGTTAAATTCAAAAAGTTACAGTTAAAAAGTCAAAATGTAATGTTTATTTACATGTTTGTGTTTTCTCTCTTTCCCTTTTTTGTTTAATACTTTACTTTGTATATTTGTCAAAGGTGTATAAGACTCACTTTGTCTGACTTACGAACTAATCCCGATTTACGAACTAATCCCGACTTACGAACTAATCCCGACTTACGAACTAATCCCGACTTACGAACTAATCCCGACTTACGAACTAATCCCGAACTAATCCCGAACGAGTCCCGACTTGCGAACGAGTCCCGACTTGCGAACGAGTCCCGACTTGCGAACGAGTCCCGACTTGCGAACGAGTCCCGACTTGCGAAC
>JAQMYI010000010.1:5355644-5366790 GCA_030014275.1 Clariallabes melas
CCACTCTATATATATATATATATATATATATATATATATATATATATATATATATATTAAAAACACCAGCAATATAAATAAAAAATTGTTGGTTACACTACTTTCAGGCACATTCAATGTTTAGAATAGTATAAATATAATAAGATTTACATAAACTCAACATTAATGAAAAATTTTAATCACCTTCATGCACGTTTAAAAACGTATATTATATTATATTACAAATTTCCATTGCATGCTGTTTTTATGTAAGTTTTTGCAAAGTTCCATTTCATGCTGTTTTTAAGGCATATTTGTACTATTATATACTGTATATACACTGTATATATAATAATAATAATGATAATAATAATTTTTTTTTTTTTTTTTTTTTTTTTGTGCTTACCTTACCAACTCTTCTATCAACTGCAGTCAAAAGCTGCAACCGTACACAGCAGTCACATCTATCTTTTCCTGTATTCTATATCTCATGTAAAATGTACAAAACTTTGTTTGGTTAATAATAAATAAATAAAAATCCTGCCAGTATGATGTTAAAGTAAAGAAATGTTTCTGTATTATATCATGATTAAGAATTTGGGTTTCACATTGACACGTACAAGGCAGTGCAGAGTATTTCTCTGTGGGTTGTGTGTGGCTATAATGACCTTTATACTTTATGCTTTGTATCTGTGTCAGAGTTTGAGACACTGCATGCAAACCTGTAATTGGTATCATGAGGGAGCAAGAATCAAGGACGCATGACACCGCTCTGCTGTGAGATATAGGCAATGAGGCAGAGAGAGAGAGAGAGAGAGACGTAGCATGTCCGAGAGGGAGAAAGGCAGACGATAAACATGATAAAAATGTCAACACCAAGGCCGTGGGCAGAAGGGTGATTACATAGAAAATGCAGGTTAATGAGGTAATGCCACAATCGGTTTAAAGAGAAGAAAGAAGATCTGATATGCAGTCGGTTGTGCCGTCGCCGCTGTGGCCCGAGCTCAGACTCGCTCTTAGGCTCTTTGGGTCTAAGTGGAGAATCTCCTGCTCGCTCATGGAGCTCAGTGTCGGGCCACCCTGCTCCCAATCCAGCTGTGAGTAACACCAGTCGTGGAAGAACTGAATCACCGATAATGTCCTCCATTCTGAGCTATGATTGCATTTTTTTTTTTTTTTTTTTTTTAAACTAAGAATTTGCGATTTAGTGTTATGGTGGTCTATATCTATTCCCTCTCTCTCTTTCTTTCTCTCTCTCTCTGTATACAGTGCTGTGCAAAGGTTTAGGCAGCTATGTGTTTTATCGTTTGTCTGTACGCTGGTCAGAAATCGCTCTTTCATTGATATCTTTATGTCCAGCCAGATTTTGTGACAGGATTTAAGGAAACTTTGCTAAGTCCTTAGGTATTTGTCTGAAGTTAAACCTGTGCAATGAATTAAAATAAAATGTTGAGTAGAGGTTATAAGCAGTTATAACGTCTAACCTGCACCAGAAATGAAATCTAAATGTTCAAGTCACATTAAATATGATCAAATTATTTTTAGCTGTAACTTTTTAACTATTACTACAGTATAAACTCTTTTCCTGTCAATGACTGGTACTTCAGCTAGTGTATACTTTTTATCAATTTACACAATGCAAAGTGAGTGAACAGAAGAAAAATCTAATCAATATTTGCTGTGACTACGTTTACTGGCTCCAAACCTCCATCGGTTCTTTCACTTGCAGTAAATCAGGGATTTTGTAGGATCAGACTCACGTGCATGATTAACCAACTAAACCAAGCAGGTGCGAACGATCATCAATTTCATATAGTATGCACTATATGCAATATGCAATATTCAATAAGTATGTACTTGGTCAAGCTGTGGACCTGCCTCGTCGGTGGAAGGTGGAACTATAAGAAACAACATCCAATTTTCATGTACAATTTGGGGTTTTCATTTGTATGGTATGGTTTAAACTTTTAAAAATGGATCTAGAAACTCGGCAAGGGCATTGGTGGCTCAGTGGTAGGTTTCTCGTCTGCCAATCAGAAGGCCCGGGTTCGATTTCCACCCATTGCCCAAACCCCTGCCACTGGATGCAGTGCGGGTTCCAGTTAAATGGGAGAATTGCACCAGGAAGGGCATCCGGTGTAAAACCTGTGCCAAGTTGTACGTGTATCGGATGGCGACCCCTCGACAGGAGCAGCGAAAAACCGACAACAATCTAGAAAATCAGCAGCACTATAAATGACACAATAAGCGTCAGCAGACATGTTTTGCATTGTTTAATTGAGGCCATAAATGAGGTGTAATCAGAAATCTTATCAGATTGTACAGACTCAAAGGAACTGCTCAGATACTGGGGTTATGCTGTCGGCAAGACATGAAAACTATCTTTTAATCTAGAACGACTTAAGCAAGTGCATTGTCCAAGAAAAGCCTGTTACAGTGTTACATTACAGCGTGAGAGCAGTGTGGCAAAACAAATGGTGCAAGATCTATTTTCGTGCGAGACTTGCTACCATACGAATACGCCTTGGCACACCAACCAGTCCAAAGTCATAACAAGCCTTTTTTTTTTTTTTTTTTTTCCCCCCGACGATTTTCTCCCTATTTTAGTGGTAGCCATTTCCCATCTGCACTCCCACATCAAGACTCCTACCACCAACCAGGGAGGGCGAAGGCTAGCACAGGTTTGGGGCAGCCACCGTTCGGGGCAGCGTAAGACACTCGAAAAACAGTGCTATCCGTCCTTTCTGCTTGCGGATTGATATGAAAGTGTGATGTGAAAATGCCTCTCAGTGGTTTTAGGTGGTGCCACCTCTTGGGGTGTCCCGCCATCTTGCTTCACCTCAGACCATCATGCCACTCATGGAATTATAACCTGTACAAGATCAAACCACCTCCACTGTAGAAACACCGCTTCATTTGTTCTGGAACCTGATCTAAATCTCAGAAAGGGCTGATCTCAGGTCAGGGACGATGTTTCTCAGAGCTCAGGTTATCTGAAAGAGAGAGACACGAGACACCTCCGAGTTTAAAGTATACCCTTCTTAATATCGTGTTACAGCACAGCTGCGAGTGTGGGGTGAAGGGTCAGTTAATTGTGAGCCAGCAAACATACAGTACTGTATGTCGAAGCAAGCAAACCATTGTAGAGTGCTGCAATGCCTTGGTGGAGATTTTAAACTTTAAAAGAGGATCATTCAAGCCAAGTCGCTTTTTAAGTTCTGTGTAATTGGGTTTTGTATCAAAGAGCTGTGTAGTAATCGTATTTTATTTTAACTGTTTTTCTAGGTAGAAGGCGAATACCCAGGATGATTTGCGGCTTGAATAAAACCAAGTTCGTCGGAGTGCTGATGATGGTCAACTTCCTGATTTACATTCTGGTGGAGATGACACGGAGTTATGGCAGCTGGGACCCCACGAAGCCCCGCATACCGACAAAGCAATTCTGGCAAAAGCCCCAAGTCAGCAAGGCCTTTTGGAACAGCAAGCAGCAACATCTTGACTTTGTTTACAACCCGCTAATCGTTCCCACTACCGTTGGCACCGTCAGTGTGTCCCTTGGAGAAGTCACGCAGCACTCTAATCAGATGGCCTTTACAACCAAGATAGAACGGTGCAAACCAGACTTTTTGGTAACCACACAGATAAAGGATTACAATTCCCTGCCTCAACGCTTCAAAGATTTCCTGCTGTATATGCAGTGTAGGTCGTACCCGATGCTAATTGATGCACCAGGTGTGTGTTCTGAAACACCGTTCCTGCTGCTTGCTGTGAAGTCACTGACGCCTCATTTTGACCGGCGCCAGGCTATCCGGGAGTCCTGGGGACGTGCGGGGATCCTGGCCAACTACAGTGTGGCCACCGTCTTTCTCTTGGGCAACGCAAAGGGAACCGATTACTTCCCGAATGTTTCGGATATGCTTCGTTATGAGACCTCGCTGCATGGTGACCTGCTGCAGTGGGACTATCGTGACACGTTCTTCAATCTCACCCTGAAAGAAGTGCTGTTTCTTGAGTGGATGGCCGAGCGCTGCCCTTCAGCCCGCTACATCTTCAAGGGTGACGACGATGTCTTCGTGAACACCAGAAGCATCTTGAATTACCTCAGCGGACTCTCGGAGAACAAGGCGCGAGATTTATTTGTCGGAGACGTGATCAGTAAAGCCGGGCCCCACCGCGACAAGAAGCTGAAATACTACATCCCAGAGAGTATCTTTGTCGGATCTTATCCGCCGTACGCGGGCGGCGGAGGTTACTTGTACTCTGTTGACGTGGGAATCCGGTTGAGAAACATCTCTCAGCACGTCTCGCTTTTTCCCATCGATGACGTCTATACTGGCATGTGCCTGCAGAAACTTGGCTTGGTGCCTGAAAAGCACCAAGGATTTAGGACTTTTGACATAGAGGAAAAGTACAGAGAGAGTGCCTGCGTCTACCAAAGTTTAATGCTGGTGCATCCCAGGAGTCCACAGGAGATGATTAAAATCTGGGGCTGGATTAACGACCCCGGGTTAAGCTGCCAGTGATTGAGTGGGACTGTGGTTACAAGGTCATAAAATTGAGGGCCTGATTCTGGATCACCTGCTATGTCCAGATGCTGGTGTAGAAGACATCCGATTAGGTCTTCGGATAGTCCAGACTCGTCCAGATTCGTGGTGGTTCTGAATGGATTGTCCAACCTCTGACTTAACTTGATGAGTGAAGAATAAGATCGCTAATATCTCATCATCTGTCAGGTATTCTGGTTGAAATTTTTTTTTTTTTGGTTAAAGTGAAAGTTAATTGGCGAGTACCAGTGTACCTCTAACAGCAGGCACCTCAGACTTGGTTCTCAACTTGTTCAGCAAATGTCTTTTCACTCATTTTGATAAAAAAAAAAGGGCAGCCCAAAAGTCTGGATCCATATGCAGAAATGTAGAAATTAAATGTCCATCTTCTTTTGTTAGATTTCAAGCCATCTTGGGTCTATAAATATAAAAGTTAATAACGGGCAAAAATGCCAACGGAACCAGATTTTTGGCACACCTTTTTTTTTTTCTTCTTGTTGCAACAGTTGCAATCTTATAGTATTTAAAAATAAAAAACATTTTTCTTTTCTTTCTTTTACAACAGTTGCAAACTTAAACAGTTAACAGTATTCTTAAAAAAAAAAAAATCTTTTCTTTTTTTTGTGTTCATTTCTGTTTATATACATTAAAATATTGTCAAACTAACGTAATAAACCCCTGTACATTCTGATAGATATTCAGTATCGTTAAAATGTCCTGAGATATTGTGATGTATTGTATTTCTGTCATGTTGCCCACATTTAGTTCTGGTCCAGATCGTCAGGTTTCAGTAACTTTCCAAGCTGTCCGTTTTAAATGACTGTATGTGCTTGCCTTTTTCTGCTTATTTTTATACATTTCATAACTTATTTTCATTGTCATAAGTCTACTCATCAACCAGTAAAATATATGATCTGAAATCTGCCTAGCAACGTAACTGTATCTCTTATATGAATGTCTCGGGCAAACATTTCTGTAATCACAGAATATTTAATTCTTTCAAAAACTGGTGTCTGCAAGTGATGTTAAAACCAAAGAGTGTCATTTGAATTCATTTATTTAATCATGGAGTGCAGTACTGTAGCTACTGTAGCTTAAAATAATTACAACTTGAGACAAAGCTAATAGCAACCTGGCCTAGTAATTATCTAATATAATTTGAGGAAATAACATGTATAAAAAGACTCACAAGCATTCCTGCAATAGTTGATCTATTTCAAAACGCAACCTTAATCATTACAGTGATATAATTCTGCCATTACGTCTAGTAGGCAAGCTGTGCTTGGGGAATAAATATGAGGTGGTATCAAAAAGTTTGGAGACTAGTTTTGTAATACGCCACCAGATGGCAGTACAAGGCTGCACACACAGTCACAGGGAGCACCGACTTTCATAAGTCAGTGTGCTGAACGACTTCGTCATGTGTACATCGGGAGCTGTGCATCTGGTGCTATTCTGACCACGTGCTAATCGTTAGCATGTCTGCGATTTCATCATCAACAGCAAGTTAGAACAAAGAGCGGACGTGAAATTCTGTGTGAAACTGGGCAAATCTGTCAGAGAGACATTTGACGTGATTCGGCAAATTTACATCGATGCTGCAATGAGTATTTAGAGGTGTTCCAAGTGGCATGCACGCTTCAAGAGCAGAGGAACATCACTGTAAGACGACGAGAGATCGGGAAGACCTTCAACAAGCTCAACCCCCTGAAAATGACAAAACTGTTCGGCAACTTGTACATGATGATCGTCAGACAACAATCCACAACATCACTGCCATTGCCGGTGTGTCATACCGAGTCATAGAGTCCAGGCGATCCTCACGTGCGATTTGAATATGAGAATTGTTGCTGCCAAGTTCGTCCCCAAGAGCAGAAGGAACACTGTGTGGATCATCTGTCCTTCATGTCGAAGATCAATACCAGTGACGAAACCTGGGTGTACGTCACTGGTATTGTACGACCCTGAGATGGAGCATTGTGCATCGAGAATTCATCTCCAGGGGCCAGACCATCACTAGCGAATCCCCAGGGGCCAGACCATCACTAGCGAATTCTAGTGGAAAGTTTTAAGGCATCTAAGAGAGGACATACAGAGAAAAAATGAAGCTTGTAAACAGAGCTAATCTCGAAACCTTTTGATACCACCTCGTTAAAGAAATAAATCGGGTTTTTCCAAGATGGCCGCCTCCATAACATTGCTGTGTTCAACTTCACTGTGAAGTTTTGTTCCTGCTTAAAGGAAACTGGAAGCTACACCATTATCTGAATCCCATCTGCGATCTGTTTCACACTACAGAAGAACTGAATATGGGTTTTAAAATGAGATTTGCAGATATGGTTCTTTGCTTTTGTCAGCTTGGAACCGCAGCCAAGTTAGCTTCGTAGTTCCAGTGTAAAACTACAGAAAAAAATATTATAATTATATTATATTATATTTTTTTCTTTTTCTTAGTGGATGTTCAGGTAACGTAACAGGTTAGTCCTAGGGTAAGGGCTATGTGATAAAAGCGGAATTTGTCACAAATGATCATCTGACATTGCATTATAATCTTGTTGACTTGAATGCGACTCTGGAGCAGAGATTACCTCATTAATCTGCGGACCTGCTCCTGATACTTTGCACGTTTGACTTTCACAAGTGTGTGAATTGTAATGTACAAATAGTTGTGTAGGTGTAATGTCTTAAACTCAGCTTGGCCTTAAAATAGACCTGGGTTAAGGTCGATCTGCACCCAAGTGCACTCTGGGTGCAAAAGCCATAACCTTATTGCCCTAAATAGTGTATTAATAAAATGTGTGGAACTTAATAAAGTGTGGAACAAACTGTGGACTCTGTCCAAAAAACTTTTCTATTACTAGCCTTTTTTAAGTTACTATTTAAAAATGCAAACTTTTTCAACATTGTCGTGTTTATGTATTTTTATGAATTGTGTTAAGCTTTAAATAAACTGCATTTCAGAATTACTTTTTTCATTAAAAGAAAAAAACAACAACTATATTTTCCTTTTTAATTTAATGTTTATTGTTTCCTTTAATAAACCTGTTTTTTGAAATATTTAAGAATTTTTATAATAAATGTTTCTTATTGTTTATTATTTTCTCTTTTCATTTTTAAACAAATAAACACTTATAGCTATAATAAATTGTCAGTAAAACAAGACAATTTCAAGCCTGAAATTATTAAAAGGAAAAACAAGGAATTGGTTTTTGGAATATTCCAGTATTCCAATATTTGAGTTGAAAAAATATCACTAATCTTTCGTGTGGCGATTCATGTTTCACCACTTAAAATTTTTTTTTATTTTATTTTATTAATCTTTAATTTATATATGTTTGCATTTGAGGTTGTGAAACAACAGGGTTCTTCTATAATCCTACAGGTGCTGAGCTCTAAACTACTCGCACAATGGCAGGCAGCAAAGCATAATAATTATTGTGAATGACACACCAGAGATATGGTCTGCCTGGTAAAAATATTGTTTAAATTTAAGTAAATTTTGCATTTTGTAGCCTCAAGCTTTTGGGTTATGGCTCAACTTTTTTCAGTGCAATCAGCCCACGGGAAGAGAAGATACGCTAGTTTAAAATTTAAATGGAAAATGCCCTTATATCATATAAAAACAAAAAATCTCAAAATTCAACAGATGGTGCTGTACATTTTTTAATATGAGCGTATGAGTGTGCAATTAAATTCCATATGAACAACGTCATGGGCACATTGAGTATTTATATAAATTCCCATTTTCATTCCAGTTTTAATTATTGCATTTGACTATAAGATATTTTCAGTTGTAAGATGCCATTTCTTTCTTTTTCTTTTTGCATTTCGTTGCTGTAATTCTGTTGTTTTTGTGTTCATTATATAAATCTTTTGTCTTTTACACCATGCAGTAGGGTGACAGTTCCAGCAGGAAATTACACTATTATCACTGTTTGATAGTTGCTTTGTTGCCTTATGTCATTTGTAACATTTATTTACTTTTTGGTTCTGCGCACACACAAAAAAAGATTAAAGAATTCCACAATGTACCTGGGTCATTGTGTTAATATAGCTTTAAAACGTGATATAGCTTTAAAACGCTGTTTACTAGCTAATTACAGTAGTTATATCAGGTCTGCTTGGTGCTGAGAAAACCCTGTAATATACAGTACAGGACCAGGGATCGTACTGGGACAGGGCTGGGATCAACTGATTTAAGACACAAAAGTAAGCAGCATTCTGCAGTGTCAATGTTTAATGTATCAAAAATTAAGTATGTTAAAAAAAAAAAAAAGTGAAAACAATAACAGACTTTGGGTTTTTCTCTGGTTTCTTCCCTTCCCCAAAAACTGCCAGTAGGTTGGCTTAACAAAAGTGCTATTAGTTTGTGTGTGTGTGTGTGTAGACAGAAAATAAGTATAAAACTCAATCTAGAAGGCCTGTGTGTACATTTATTCCTGACTCCAAGCCCTCCAAGATGGGACATAGTGGGTTGTGTCAGGAAGGGTATCTGGTATACAGTAAACCTGAGCCAAGTTGTGTGTGGATCGGATGGGTGGAGCAGCCGAAACGCTTACAACAACAAAGGGACTCAACAATGTGATTACCACAACGGAACACTTTCACAAATACTTCTAAGGAAAACTTAGAATCCAAAGAATCCCCCCACATACCCCCATACACACAGCCACCCATTTCCAAAATGGAAAGTGATGTAGAAAAGAAAGAGTTACTTAATTTAACTTCTCCTACATCATCCCAATTTTAACATTACAGACAGGCAAAATTATGTAAACCTTTTTTTTTTTTTTTTTTTTTAAACAAGTGGTTTTAAAAAAATTTTAAGGCAGCTATTGTAAATTAATTATTAATTATTATTAAATTAATGCTTCCTTTTAGAAAACTTTTATAAAGATTATAAAATCAATGTATTACTTATTACTAGAGAAACAATGTCATTTGAAAAGCAGTGCATTAATATAAACCTGTGATGTAAATTACAGCCCTGATCCTGCAGGTATACAAAATCAATAAACAAGAATATAGATATACAGTCAAGCCAGAAATTATTCATACTCCTTCTGACCCACATTCTGACTTAAAGTTACGTTTATTCAACCAGCAAGTTTTTTCTTGATTAGAAATGACCCGGGCGTCTCCCAGATGATAATAAGACAATGTACAAGAGGCATCATTGTAGAAAGAATTATTACTCATCTTTTATTTACATAAGTGGCATGTCCAAAATTATTCATACCCTTCTCAATAATCAATAGAAAAGCCGTTATTGTCCATTACAGCAATCAAATGCTTCCTATAATTGCTGACCAGTTATTTGCACGTCTCCACTGGTATTTTCCGTCTGCCCATTCATCTTTAGCAGTTTAGCAGGTTGGAGGGTCTGCTTGCCATCACCCTGCTCTTTAGCTCCCTCCACAGATTCTCAATTGGATTTAAGTCAGGACTCTGGTGGCTGGGCCACTACAAAACGTTAATGTTTTTGTCTGCTAACCATTTCTTCACCACTTCTGCTGTGTGTTTTTGGGTTGTTGTCATGATGATATTTCCACTGGTGCCCAAGACCAAGTTTCTCTGCAGACTGCCTGATGTTGAGGTGTTGTTGAGAATGTTGATATTTTGCTTCTTTTTCATGGTGCCATTTACTGTGATTAGGTTCCACCGGCTGAAAAACACCCCCAAAACATTAGGTTCCCACCACCACGTTTGACAGTGGGGATGGTGTTCTTAGGGTTGAAGGCTTCTCATTTTTCACGCCAAATGAAGGCGACATCATTGTGGTCAAACAATTACATTTTTGTTTCATCTGACCATAAAACAGAAGACCAGAATTTTAAGAAAGGTAAGAAGAAGACTCCTGGTCTTCTTTTTTGTGGTCAGATGAAATAAATTTTTTCCACAATGATGCCTCTTGTACATCATCTTATTATCTTCTGGGAGACGGCTGTGTCATTTCTAATCAAGAAAACACTTGGTTGAATAAAAGTAACTTTAAGTCAGAATTTGCCAGGGGTATAAATAATTTCTGGCTTGACTGTATGCCAGTAGGCAGCCCAGTGGCTTAGTGGTTAGCGCTGTGGCCTCGCACCTCCAGGGTTTGGTTTCGATTCCCGCCTTGGGGTCTGTGTGAGTGACGTTTGCATGTTCTCCCCGTGCTTGGTGGTTTTCCTCCAGGTACTCCGGTTTCCAAAAACATGGAGATTAGGCTAGCTGGCGTTCCCAAATTGCCCTTAGAGTGTGTGAGTGTGTATGCCCTGCAATGGATTGGTACCTGCCTCGTACCCTAAGTGACCCTGTGAGTGAGTGAGAGTTATATACAGTGGTGTTCAAAATAATAGCAGTGTATTGAAAAAAGTGCGTAAAGCTCCATATCCATATAATAACTTTTAATTTAAATCACATAAAAGCATTGGACTCCCTGCACATTCTATTCTGAATCACAACATGAAGAAAAATTGTGCTAAATGTATTATTAGTTTAATGTAAGTGAAGAAAAACAAATATTAGTCTGTTCAAAAAAATAACAGTGTCATCACTCATCTTTACAAAGTGATGAATTTACCGTTTAAACAAAAATGCTTGAAGTTTAATCTTTCTTGTGCATCTTTGAACTAATATTTAGT
>JAQMYI010000010.1:5378496-5388710 GCA_030014275.1 Clariallabes melas
AATTAAAGTAGCTCGTGGAAGGAGAAACTAGCCAGAATTTACGTACAAATAACATAATGAATTTTATGATGAAGGCTAATATGAGCTTCCCCTATTTCAATCTAACTGAATCTAATCTAATCTATATTACTGTATATATACTAATATAATAATGTAATATAGTTATGTATATAATATATACAGTATAAGTTATATATAAGTTCTTCTGTGCCTGTGTCAGTCTGAGAATCAATTCCAGAACAAGAGGAATGTTTGCTTGTGCATCTACTCGGAAATCTTTATTATTTTGTTTAGTCAAAGAGAAAGACATCCTTTTCCCAGTGAAATGAATACATACATCTCTGGTATTATAACAGAAGTGTTATTTTCTTCTTGCAAATTTTCATCCATGCTCCAGAGCCTTTGTTGAACGTTGACTTGTTGACCTGTTGACTTGTTAAAATTGCATCTGAAGAATTATCCAACAGATAACTCATCCAAATCAGACAAGTCACATTCATCGAAGGCTGTATACAATCAATCTCCAGTCTACATTCATATAACACCCCCCACACCCCCCACCTTTAAGGTAGATAAGAGAAGCCCAGGATAGCTTAATTTCTGGCAAAGAAGTAATCTGAGTGTCTGATCAGGTGTACCATGACCAGGCGCGGTTGTCTATTGTTTAGGACAGTCAGCAAGGTAGGTAGTGCAATTCAGGTTGGGAAAGGACTGCATGAATTTGTTGAACCTGCAAGACATAATGAGAGAAAGAAGGATCAGAATAGAACCTGAGTTTTTCTCAAACACAAGACTGTCATGAGTTATTAGTATGGCCCAATAATGTAACATGAAACCTAAACTCGCTCTGATTTTGCAGTTTTGCTTCAAACCGTTATGGAATTCAACATTATTCGAATGTGCTGTGGAAATCATTTAAAGTAATAGTAACAGATATCTCACAGACTTGTATTGCAGAATACACTTAAAAGGTTTTAAAGTGTTTTTTGAAAAAAATATACTGTATATATCAGGATTGTGCAATATAGAGAGACATATAATAGTTTTCCCAGATTTTCACCCTAATTTAGTCATAAATTCCTCCCCGTCACCACATTAAGCTACTACTACCACTCAGTCGGGAGGGCCGAAGACTATCACGTGTTTCCTCCGAACTACGTGATACCAGCCGACTGCATCTTTTTCGAACTGCTCGCTCACGCTCCATTGGGGTGGGCGCAACACACTCGGAGGACAGCGCTATCCGCTCCTTCGGCTCACAGACGCCCCTGATTGGCTGTAGAGCCGTGATTAATGTGGGAGCACTAAGTATCTCTCCCCTCGGCTGCGAGAGGTTACAACATCACCCGGGAATTAAAATGAAAAGCCGAGCACTTTACCATTAAGCCACTCAGGGGCCCTAAATTCTACCTGATATAAGAGTAATGATATGTTTGATATGTTTTGATTTGTAATGATAAGTCTGAAGTTACCCTGTATGGCTGCATGGCTTTCATATAAGCACAAATATATTTTTAATCATCGTTGACCTACAGTATGCTGTGTGGCCGTCACAACTTTTTGCTGTTAAAGTTTTAAGGGTTCAGCCTAGTCTGGTTTGATTCAAGAAGACCTTTAATTGTGGAAGGAGTCTCCATTATCAGTGGAACGTGACTGTCAGAAAAAGAGTAGCAACTCGAGTTTACACTTTGCAATTTGTTGGTAATATGACATGTTTATTTTTTGTTTTGGTTTTAATTAGCTTCATAAAGATAAAGATGCTGGCGAGGGAAGAACCCTTTACAGTTGCTATGATGCGGCTGAATTGGTACGGTGTACTGTTTTATAAAGAAAAAGAAATGCTTGTGTTGGACAACTTTCTGTTGTGTGAGAAAACTGAAACACTTCTGCCGATATAGAACTATTGAAATAAAGAAAATAAAGATGACTCCTCACCATGAATTAGCATTACATTAATCAACAATCACAGATAATTTTCCTATAACACCACATTGCAAAATGAGCATCTTCTGATCAGAGGCTGCAATTTGTTACTTTTCGCTAGTTGTCAGATAATCACTGTGTTCATATTATATTGTATAATCAAGTTGCCCAGTCTCTTGGGGGGGAGCTGCTCTTTTCAATTGAGGGCTATAGCAACAAATTAACGGCCAAAACACAGTATTGGTGCTGATTATTATTATTATTATTATTATTATTATTATTAATACATATAATATAGAAAACGTATGCTTAAAAGCAAAAAAATCTGTAGTGTCCGTAACCATGTCACATTCATGCTGCAATATCTTAACAATTCTGCATTTTATAATAATTCTTTTTTTTTTCAGGTTTATTTCTTTTCATGTGAAATCTAAATTGGCCAAATTTCATCTAAATGACAATTAAGATGATTAAGAGATTTGAATTCCTAATAAAACTATAATTGGGTATACATATTTACAAAAAAAACTAAGCATGGATCATCAGATAAGAATGATTACTTATGAATACTTTTTATTTGAAAATTGTCAAATTCTGAAAAATTCACTTTTTTAACTTACCCGAGACACATTTTAGCACCAAAACGTAGCCATAAGTTAATTAAGGTATCTTTTAATTACATTTACATTTTATGGTTAAATTTTATTTCAGTTCAGACCAAGTGGAATGACTGCTATACTGTATACTGTATGTGGTATGTTTTTTATGAAGAATAACACTATGTAAAAGTGCATAGTTTACTCAGCTCGGCTTTTCAGTGTCATGTTTTCATAGTTCACCCAAATGAGCCCAAATTTTACAATGATAATAAACTGGAATATATTTATAAAAAATATCTGTAGTGTTTAAATATTTTTTTCTGCACTTACAAACTGTTCATGATACCGGCAGCACCAGTTGTGGCGTTGTTGTTGGACCTTAAAATAGAAGAAAAAGCCTTATTGTTTGCTTTAAATAATACATAACAATCACTATTAGACATGGTCCAATAGCATATTATGCTTAAATTTAATCACTAGTGTTCCTGACGACTGTTTACTCACTGTGTTGAGTTAAGGATGGTCAACATGCACTTGGTGGCTGGAGTGATGTCATCACTAAGCAGCGCTTTAAAGTAAACAAGATCAAACAGAGAATTTGTCACATGTTTGTGTAATTAAAAAAACACATTTATAGGATAATAGTCCTCACCACTGCAGGTCGTGTTGCACACGTTGAAAGAGGATACATTGGGCGCGGTGCAGGCGACAGCATCAGGAATCAGGAACACGCTATAGAGCGTCCAGTTCTGGGAGCAATTGGAAGGAGGAGCCATCTTGTCATCACTGTTGGAACTGTTGCCTGGAGAGGTCAGGTTCATCCCGGGCCCCATGTGGGTCATATTTATCGTTGCATTTGTGTTTTGGAGTTTAGAGCTCTGTGTATCATTTGAAGGGGAGGTGGGGGCAGATTTAGCGGGGACTTTATCATCTTTCTTGGCATTTCTGGCAACGCGGCTATTCGCAGAATCACTAGGTGGAGTTATCTGCATGGTGAAATTGGTGGTAAAATTAGCAACCGTTTCTGCCTGGCGTACGACTGTAAAAGAAAGGAAAAGGAAAAATATTATTGTTTGGGGGTTTCCCAAGAATAAGTAAATAAATGAATGAAATGCTTGGAATGTTGTGTTGATAATTAAAAATCAATAAAACGTTAAGAAACAAATACAATTTGGACATGAGCTATTACTACATTCAGTGCTTTCTGTGTGTGTTAGTTGTTTTTTTTTTTATAAAGGTTAAATGCTCTGCAACACTTTTGTGGCAGAAATTGTTTCCTACAATTCTTAAATATTATGTATGAGATAAAATATTAAAATACTGTACATAGAAAATAACTTATTAGCATTTAGTAATTTAGTAATTGTTGTTGGTTTGTTTATTCGAGGACTATTTTGGAATTACTGTATTACAGAATATATAAAGCACTCCAGTGAATCTTAGTGATCTTAACTATAAAATACTTTCTCTAATGTCATGGAATTATTCCTTACCTCCTTTTGGTAAATTTGCATTAGCATTTATTCCCACGCAATTATTTTTCATCAGCTAACCAGAAAAAGCAATGTAAAAACTGTAGGTTTGTTAACAGAACAAAAAAAAAATAGAATATGAAAAATAGAACAATCTGTTTGCATTGTTAATTTTTGATGAGTTAAAAACAATGCATTGATACATATATAAATATTTGCAAATGTGCATACTAGAAATGGATGATATAATGAAAATATAATTTCACAACTCTCAGTCATTTCTGCAATATACAGTATGGTAATGTTTTTTTTTTGTTTTTGTTTTTTTTACAATATTTAGTATTGCTCACAAAATTATAGCAGTACTATAGTGTTACTTTTAAATTCTGTGGTCTAAGAAAAACAATTAACAGTAATATTTCATCAATATTATATAATGTGAATTTATTGCCAAGCCATAGTAGCTACTTTTTAACTTGGAATGTAAAGTTTGTTTTCCCCAGAACGTTTTCCATCTTCCATTTTTAGGTAGGCTAGATATTTTTTATTCTAGTACATGCATTATCATGTAATAGTTTGCCTACCCATTATACAGTGTATAACCCAATATATAGATATTTAATTATGTAAGTTTAAAGTAATGGGTTAGGGTTAAAGTAATGGTTTAGGGTTAGGGTTAACCATAACCCTAACCCAGTTTTACAGTTTCTTTGTTAAAAATACATAAGTTTGTATCTTTCCGTTGTGTCTCCTTCACTTTTCGAAGTAGTTATTGTCATACAAGTTGTCATGCTTAATTATTACTGTATCGTAGCGAGGATAGATTTAACAAATATAATCTTGAACTCACGCTTTGCAATCACGGTGTCACGATTCTGCATAGTTGTGGGTACAGCAGATTGTAGGTCCTTCACCAGCTGGCACTTTGTCAGCACCACGCCATCAATCACAACGGGGGTCAGGAAAAGCAGAACCGCCAACATCTCCAATTCGACACGGATACCCATGCTGCACTCTGTGTTTGTCCAAAGTCTAGCAGGTGGCTTGTGCTGCCTGCTATTTATTGTGTCCTGAGCGACTGGGCTTAACAAAGCCTCCCAGGTCATGTGAAATGCAAAAATGTATTAAACAATGATCTCATGGTTACTTTGCACAATCAAACTCTCCCTCTAAAAAAGAAGAGAAAAGAAAAGAAAATAAAAAAAGAAAAGAGAAGTCCAGTGATTTTGAATGTCAGTCTTTGTGACCTAGCTCTGCAAACAATAGGTTTTTTTTGCATAGGTTTTCTTTGAATCTTTTTAAATTATGAATATCTTGAAAAGAGAAAAAGAGAAAAAAAGAAAGTAAAGAAAATGAAGTCATAGTTTTTTTTTATTATTGGAAGTAAAACAACTGCCTTTTTTGTTGTAAAGGGCACAACCCTAATGTCTTTTATTTAATACATCAGCTTCTACTTTTTTGCTTTGTCACAGCAAAATGCTTTAAAGTTTTTTTCCCAGGAAGCTAGCTAATGTTTTTTTTTTAGGACTTACCCACTAAATACGTTACACCATATGGCCAAAGTTATGTGGACACCTGACCACTTACAACCACATGATAAAGATCTTACCTCAGTCCTAGTGACCCATTATCATCAAACGAACCACTATTTAGAAATTTAATGGAACATCTGAAATAATAAAGCTTTCACTTAATGCTAAACATACTTTAATTCTAACCCATAATCCTAATCCTAACCCATATTCTATTAATAACTCTAACCCATATTCTAATCATACTGTAACCTTGCCCACCAGGAGATAACCCCCACTTCATTTTTATAACATGCTCCACTCTTCTGGGAAGTTTTTGTCACTAGATTTTGTAATGTGGCTAGTGTAGTGACGTCGGACATTAATGTTGGTTAGGAGGTCTGGGATGCAGTTGGTTTTCTAGTTCATTACTAAGGTGTTCAGTGGGATATATTTTTTATGTTTGTAGTGCTTCTGGTTTTATCGTGAACCAGTAAAGACAGACAGTTGGACTACTCACTCACTCACTCACTCATCATCTATACCGCTTTATCCTGTATACAAGGTCGCAGGGGGCCTGGAGCCTATCCCAGGAGACTAAGGGCATGAGGCGGGGCACACTCTGGACAGGGTGCCAATCCACGCAGGTCACACACACACACACACACACACACACACATACACACACACACACACACATACACATACACACACTACGGACAATTCTGGCAACACCAGTTATCCTAATCTGCATGTCTTTGGACTGTGGGAGGAAACCAGAGTACCCGGTGGAAACCCACCAAGCACGGGGAGAACATGTACAGTACACAGAAGCGGGAAGCAAACCTGGCCGGGAATTGAACCTGGACCCTGGAGGTGCAAGGCGATTAAGTAGCTAACCACTACCCCATCGTGCCACTTCATATATAGGACTAGTGTAACTAAATAACTTTAAAGTGTAATAGAAAAAAGGAAGAAAAAGCTTCCCTTTAAATCTAACCAAAGTTTATTTTGTTTTGTTAGTGTTCACCTATTTTTAATTCAATTCACTTTCATTTATATAACACTTTTAACAATGGTCAATGTCACAAAGAAGCATGAAAAATACATGAATAAATAAACAAATACAATGACAATTAGTGTAAGGAAATATGTATGAATCATTGTCCCTGTTGAGCAAGTCGATGGTGAGGGGGCAACAGAATGAAACCTTGAGAGGAACCAGACTCATCAGGGTGATAGGGTGATTAATCATCCTCATCTGGGTGATAATGGGTGGATATAGATAAAACAGGGTTGATTTGCAGTATTACTGTGTGGTATGAGGCTGAAAGTTCCCAATGATTTAAATGGTGTTTAAGTAAATATGAAGTCCGCTTTCATTTTTGCTGAGCGACTGTAATCACAAACCAGCGAAGGAAAAACAGTTTGCATCAGCCGAGTCTTAGACCATCACCACGGTCGAATGAAACCAATCCTAGTCACTGCACACATTTTAAGCAGACCATACGCTGCCATCCTCAGCACAGAAGCAGAAGCCTCATGAGGTGAGATCTCCAACCAGAAGCAGGCCACTATTTTGGATGGATTATTTTGGATCATATTCAGATGGAGATTCTTGCCTGGAATCCCATTTCATTTGTAGATACAATTTATTTGTTTTTATTATTTATCCGTACTTTTTTTTCTGTTGTTGATACAGACGAAACACAAATTTCTTGTATGTGAAAATCTACATGGCGATTCTGATTCTGATTTAATTTAACAACCATGAAATTGTCTGCTGCTTTAACATCATATAGGAGGATAAAATAAGCACAAAGGCTTTTTATTAAGGGAGAGTCTGTGGTGCAAAGTGAATGCAAATGTTTAAACAATGTGCAAATGTTCAAAGCAGGGTGTCATGTTGCTCTCCCTAAGCAAGATCTGTGCACGAGACTGGAGCATGGTCTGAGGAAATGGAGAAATGTAAATTAAATATGCAAAGAAAGTGTATCCTAAATCTTGGCTGTCTTCAATTTGCTGTAGATTTAAAAAAAATCATTAATCATTTGTTTAAAGTTTAATACTTTTCATTAGCCATTGAGGAATTGCCCAACCTCCCCCCCCCTGCTTCAGTTTTGTAGCATTTGACTGAATCAAAGCAGAAAGTAGAGCTCTATACACTTCAGACTTCATTCTGCAACTTCTACCAACAGTCACGTCATCAATAAACATCAGTGGTCTAGTTCTATTCGCAGTCCTACACACCCGTTTCATAACCCAGCCTACACCCTCTAGTGTGTCCTTGACTGGGCTGGATAGTGTGAAATGTTTTAAAAAAAAATCTTTTTAGTTTGTTTTGGGTGCTATTATGGCCTCAGCGACTTAAACCTCCATGTTGACTGTGAGCAGCTGGAGCAGCTGGAGAAGCAGGCTAAGAAACAGGCCACAATTGACTATCAAACTGTTCATCAGTCAGGTAATTGGTTGCCTGTGAAAATGGAGGGTCTTTGTAATAAGTAAATCCTTTATTTATTTATTTTTTTTAAACTACTAAAATAAAGCCAAAAGTCTATAGTTCAATTCTATTTTGATTGCTTTATTTCATATGGTTCATTATTTTTATCATTACTTACATACTGTACAGCTGGTTATCCACATGATTGAAAAAAAGTGATTCATTAATATTTCTCAGTGGTAAACATATTAAAAACACATAGCAATAAAAAACATTTATAAACAAGGCAAGTCAAGTAGGCTTTATTGTCACTTCAACCATATACAACAACATGGAATAGGAACAACGTTCCTCCAGGACCAAGGTGCTACAGTACATGCAACATAAATTTACAACATAAATGAACAAAAAACTAACTAGCTAACTTAGAGACCGAATTAGCTGGCTAGCTGGCATAGTTAAATAAATCTGAGTGATAATGTGTGTGTATGTGTGTGTGTGTGTTTTATTAGTCCAGTCCCTTTTTGTTGAGGAGACAGATGGTTTGTAGACAAAAGCTGTTACACAGTCTGGATGTGTGTTGCTTCAGTACCTTTTTCCAGATGTCAGGAGTGTGAAGAGTGTGTGTGATGGTCCGATGATATTTTCTGTCCTCACGATCTGCTGTAGGGTCTTGCGGTCTGATATGGCACAATTCCCAATCGAGACAGTTCAATTCAATTCAATTGTATTTGTATACTGCTTTGAACAATTGTCATTGTCGCAAAGCAGCTTTACACAATCAAAATAATTATTTAAGTTTGTGAGTGTGCATGAATCAAAATGGTCAGATAGTCCCTGGTGAGCAAGCCGAGGGCGACAGTGGCAAGGAAAAACTCCCTGAGATGGTAATAGGAAGAAACAATGAGAGGTAACATTGAGTATTACAATTTTACAGGAAACTTGAGGACAATTCCTGATCCACTATGACACTGTCCCTGTGCACAAAGTGAAGACATGGTTTACCAAAGTTGGAGTGGGAGCACTGATCTCAACCTCACTCAACAGCTTGGGGATAAACTGGAACGCTGACTGAACCACAAACCTCTTCACACTTCATCGGTGCCGGCTCTTATTAATGCTGAATGAACACAAAGCTTCAAAATCTAGTGGAAAGCTTTTCAAGTGTGATGGTCAGGTGTCCACAATGTTTGGTCATGCAGTATATTTAAAGTATTAATCATGTGGGTAGAGGTCATGTGGGTATAGTAACACACAGATGACTGTAGCTGCTGTGGTGTTGTCTGGTGGTAGGTAATAAACTTCTCTATGGGCTTGAGTAGCTTGAGTGTGTAATGCTGTTGTAGAAAGTGTGTGTGTGTGTGCATTTAAATACTCACTAAGTATTTAGTATTTAAGACTAATAGATAAATACTTACCCAGAATAAAGAGTTTCGTGCAGTTTAATACAAAATCATGTGATTTCATTTCAGTAAAGGTAACTTGCTGGCCCAACTTGAGTTTTTTTAGTTTATTCAGTCTGTGTCTTCAAAGTTTTCAAGAATACAATGTTAAGTGTTGTCTCAACAAATACCACTATAAGAGGTTGGACGAACAGTACAATATTAATTTATTTAAGATTTATCTAGTTAAGGTTTAAGGTTTATCTCGCCCTATCCGTTATCACCCAAATGAGGATGGGTTTCCTGTTGAGTCTGGTTCCTCTCAAGATTTCTTCCTATTGCCATCTCAGGCAGGTTTCCTTGTCATCATAACCATTGGCTTGCTTATCAGGGACAATCTGATCATTATGATTTATACATATTTTTCTCACACATCATGTACAAATTTCACTAATTTTCTTTTGATTCTGTGAAGCTGCTTTGCCCTTGTTAAAATGGCTATATCAATCAAATTAAATTGAATTGATTTAAAGTTTATGTGTCCCTTATCAATTATTACATTTAAGTTGTATTCAATGTTGTAGGAATATGTTATAAAATATTTTTCACATGTAAATAGTAAACATATATTGAGGATATTAAAAGGGTAAATGTTTGGGGATTAAGATTTATTAATGGCAAAAATACTTGATGTGTTGAATTTACTTTTATTTTGCCAAATTTATTTATATTTTAGCATTTTCCACTTTTTAAAATTCAGGCATACTGTATAAACAGACAGAGTGAATAAAGTAAGTTCCCTTTCAAAGACTACACTCGATGCTGCGTGAAAACGCTATGGGAACATCTTGTCATGTTGCCGGTTGTGAAGCATGTGTGTATCAAAC
>JAQMYI010000010.1:5430879-5456191 GCA_030014275.1 Clariallabes melas
GCTAGTGAGACTAAAGTTATTACCCGCCACAGCCGAATTTCACCCGCATTTGGCGGGTGGGCGGGTGCCAATGTCAAGCCCTATATATATATGGATATATAGTACAGTACAGTATATATCCATACATGGACCATTCATATATTGCAATATATATTAGTTATATTAGTTTCCTATAGATGGAAATGTATTATTTAATTTACTGCATTATATATTGCCATATATTTTTTTTTTCTGTAAAGGTCCTCCTTTAAATATAACATTTATCCTCCTTTATACAGTACATAACATTTTCCTTCTTTATACATAACAGTTTCCTTCTTTATACATAACACATATCTTCTGTAGATATAACACTTATTCTTTAGATATAAAATGTATCATCATTTAAACATGACATTTATCCTCCTTTAGACATAACATTTATACTTTAGACATAACATATACCATTTAATGTAAGGTATATCATTTGGAGATTTCTGGAAAGAAATTAGCTTCTGCTTGAAATTTGAAACAAAAACATTTCAGATTCTTACCATCCATTTCTTCATCTTTTCCCAGAAGACCTTAAACTCCTGAAACTCAATCATTCCCGAACCATCCACCTATCCTTCTGGTTAAGGAATATCTGACAAAATCTCAACATCTTTCACATCAGATAATTAACACATAACAACCGAGGCGTAAACAAGGAAATAACCAGCATCATCTAACTTAGCTTAATAATATTTATCATAGCATTCCCATAAACGATGAACAGTATCAGCTTTTTGCGTTTGCACTTCATGTCCCAGCGTTAGAGGATACATCCATCAGGTTGATGATACTGTGGCATGTGCTCAGACTGACACCGTCAAATTTGATCTCTTTCCCTGTTAGAAATGATAACGAACAAAGCTTAGAAGAAGAAGCAGAATGAATCATGGCAGGTTGTGTTGTGCATGAGTGTGAATAAAGACTCAGACTCACTCCTGCCCAGCACTCCGTTTAGGAGACTCTGCAGCTCCCGGGCGCTGATGGCCTGGTCCTATATGCACACAGCGAGAACTTCAATCAAACATTGTAGTAAACAAGTAAACATTGGTATGTATCAGCAGCATTAAAGTTATTGTCACAGCAGTTAAGACAAAGTAATGGCACCCTATGAAAGGAGAAAAAGTTAGTGTTGGTCTATGGGAGCTGCAATACTGGAAAATGTATCTCCCGTCACACTTTTACTTTTTAATCTTTTTTTTTTTTTTTTGTCATTTTCATAAGTTTCAAGTTTTATTGGTGTCACTAAATCTGTTACTGCACTTTTGCACTTGGATGATTGGCAGGATGGTTTTTGTTAAGTTTGGCCTGATAAAAAACCATCAACATCGAATATCGTCAAATATGTCTCAGAATGTTGTTGGAGATTTCACATTAAAGCATGCTTAACATTATACAGGATTTAGACCTAAAGTGAGCATCTTTGTTAGAACTTTGTAGTCTTACAGAGCCAGCGATCTGTTCAAACAGCTTCCTCAGGCCTTTTTCCTCCTTCGTCTCCTCTTCGGGCTTGGACGGCTCCGGTGGCTACAAATTAAAAATGTTAAAGCCACATTAATAAATAATATTTAATGTGACATGTACTGTACTTGAAGAATGACCTTATTACAAGGACAGTGAAAAATGTGTATAAATAAATCATAAAACTATTGCTGATTTGCAGAGTAACTTTTTCCAGTCTAATATTTAATCTATCCAACTCGGCCCTCTAGATCACCTTTGTAGTGTGATCAAGTATATAGTGTAGATAAAAAATAAATTAAGAAAAGTTTAAGGTTAAAAAAGGTCACTCACATCAGGTAGGTCAGCCTGGACAGTGTTGCCCATCTCCCTGTTCACAGACAGAGCATTTAGTCCATATGCCTTATGTAACACAGATATAAGCTTGTAGGTTTAGTGTAAAATTCCCATGTGACTTGATTTCTTCTGTTTGAAACCTCCACATTCTATTATAGTACAGTATACTATTTTATAGTACCCTGCATATAGCACTCACATACTGAGAAATCTTTCTATATTGATGGTATCCAAGCACTAATGAAACACTGGTATAGGAACATTAGTGTAGCAGGGGATTTTTACTCAAGTTCTCAAAAGTCGGGTTGACTTGAACACCCCTCACAGTATGCGTTTTATTTGTATACTGGTTGAATGCATTGTCTTTTTTATGCAAGTAGATTTAATTAAACAGAGTGACCGCGTACGTACAGTGCTCCAGCTTTGGTCTCGGAGAAGACCCGCACCAGAAAGTCAGCCTCCTTGTGGGGCTGGAAGATGGTGGGAACCACCAGGTAGCTGCCCGGAGAGAGGAAAAAACGCTCAGACACTTCACGTGTGTTGATGTAGGTGCGGCTCCGTGCTTTCGAAGCGTTAAAGCGGAAGTAATCTTTGTCTGCATGGTCCTCGTTATCCGGGCACTGGGGGAAAAACAGAGCTTAAAACTCACTTCCAAACTCTACAGTTGTTTATCCAGAGCACACCGTTTACCCAGACTCTCATACTCTCTGACCTGATAGAGAGCGAAACCGATGGTCTCCATGTCAAGCCCCTCAGAGCGCAGTTTGCGCCGGTTCTTCTGCATGAGGGCCACGATGACACCACACTGATTTGTGTGGTTCACATCTTCCAGCTTTATCTTGTACTGTGGGTTCGTCCAGAAGGTGTCTGCGGAGACAACAAACGTGTGATTTCAATCAGGCGTTCAACAAAAGAGGCTGTGTGCTCACTAACACTTTCTAAATCAGAAATGATCAACCGAATGCTGGCTCCTCTACATCAGACGTCACAGAAACTTGCCTGTTGAATATGCTTCTGGAAAAAAAAAGCTTTTGCAATTGAGCAACAAGGCCCTACATGCTCTCTGCAACTGTCACACTCTGAATTTTATTGTGGCAGATGCAGCTAAATTGTCTTTGCTAGCTTTTTGATCCATTTATGTGTCATCTGGTACATCAGGCAAATGGATACCCCCCACCCTAGAGATCTATCCGTCTTTCTGTGACAGTTATTTATGGGGTCAGGTTGCCGACTTGACTCCTAATAGTCATTCACACACTACGGGCCATTTGGAAATGCCAATTGGCATAACATGCATGTCTTTGGACTGTGGAGGAAACCGGAGTACCTGGAGAGAACCCATTGAGCATGAGGAGAACATGCAAACTCCACAAACACAGACCTGAGGTGGGAATCGAACCCTGACCCTGTAGGTGCAAGTCCACAGTGCTAACCACTACATCACCATGCCGCACCATGCCGCACTATGGCTACATATACAGTATACAAAGAAGAAATAAAGACAGCTACTGTAGGTCTGGAAGACGGTGGAGCTTCAGTAAACTATGAATGAAATAGATGGACAGGAAATGTTGATGGAGGCCAATGCTGCTGTCTATACAATCCCTGATGATCCCTGCGTCACCCCAAGAGAGATGTTGGACTACCTGTACTAGAAGGAACTTCTATCTCTCTATGAAAATATTTGTATTCTACAGATCTTGTTAACATCACTATGCGAGAAATGCTTCTCAAGCCTACAGCTTATAAAGACTTCCCTGAGGTCCAAAATGAGCCAGGAAAGGACTTAGGGCTTGTTTAAATCGCTATAGAATGGAAGTTCTGACATGGAAGGTCTAGTGGCAGTGCCTGCTACAGCCAAGGCATAAAGGGAGAACTTCTAAAATGTTAAGTCACCTTTTTTTTTTTTTTTTTAAACCCAATTTACTGACCCAGGGTGGGCCTGGGCTCCAAAAGTTCTTCAAGAACTCTTTGGAAGATTAATAGTTTTACTGTTTCAAATCAAAGAACCCCATCTGCAGTTTTTAGGCCTAGCTTTTTTAAAACTTTGTGCTTACCAATGAAGTTCCTGCAGCCTCCGGCAGTGGAGCCCCGAATCCAGCTACCTTCCAGAACGTTCACGTTCCACTTCTTCTTGGTGTCATCTGACAGAGAGTCTGGAGTCAGGTTACACAGCTCCACCCTGTCGTAGTTCCTCTTGAAATCCTCAAACTCCATCCTGCAACACAACAACCGGTGTAGTCAATAATGTGTCTCAATAAAGAGACTCCATTTGACCAAACCATGTTTGGGAAGCCAGTTCCTTACACTCTACAGTCTTAAGTACTTAGTTGCCTCTTTTGGGGGTCATTTACCAGAATGGGTTCTGTGCTACATTTATATATTCTTGTGGCTTTTATGCAAAGTGAGTTACATACAATTACAGTAATTGAGATAACTGAGAGGTTGCAAATTGAGGGACTTTCTGAAGGACTCATATGTGACAGACTGTCAGTACCGTGATTCCCCTAACAAACTAACCATAAATAAGTAGCATATTAGTCTGATGGTACATAATACCATGGCATTTTTGACAGTGCATTTTTGATGATACCTATTTCCTGACATAGTACCACATTAGAATACATGTTTCTACCTTGATACTTATTTGGTACAATGGTATGGTGCCATATATGGTGTATGGTACATGGTTCTACTGTATGTACCAGGATACTGACAAAATTTGTATATATGTTTATGTACAGTACCACAATGGTAATATTTATATAGTATAGTACACCATTGCATATACTGTATGCAACATTAATTAAATGCCATAGTGTAGGTTGAAACTCTTAATATTACATTACAGAAAGATGGTACTGCTAGTAGTATGTACTGACTTTTATAATACGTGCTATACGACCATACCATATTATACCTGCTGAACTTTGGTAGCCACTGTGGTACCTGATAGGTACCGTAGTATTCAACAAAGTATTGTGATACATAACATAGTACTACCAAGTACAAACTGAAGTGCTACAGTACATACCCTGATACTCTATAAAGTCCTATGGTGCCTACCATGGCCATGTCTGAAGTACCATGGTAATACTATGATATAATATGTTTTTTACTCTATAACATAGTAACATTTCTAATGGATTTAAAGTCACAACCCACAAACCAGCAGCTCAAACTTTTAGCCATTGAGTCACTGCTAGAATGGAAGAACCTTTTATGAAAGACTGGGAACCATTAATTATACAAAATTCTGCTTTTCCAAGAGTATAAATTGTTTAGGTACAGTGTTGGAATTACGAAGTTCGATTTGTGATGCAGAGTCAAAGCAAAGCTCATACCAGAACTCCCCATCATCTGTGGCGTTTTCAAGCAGTCTGACTTTATCTGCTTTATCCACAGCACTCCACTCTCTGGAACTGCAAAGGAACAAAAGCACATTGGAAATGTAAGATTGATTTAAAAAATCAATTCCATTCTGTACTGTACATAATTGTAAAGGTAGTAGAGATACTAGGATTGCACATACTAAAGCAATAAAAACCTGATCAGACAAGATGTGTTTGACGTCAACAACGAAGTCAACAATGAAGTAAGAGAAGTCATTTGCTTCAACTGGAACTATACAGTATTATCACCTATATAATCTTTGCAGTATAATTCCACCTTCAAACAACGGGAGTCCAGGTCTAAGAGGTGGAAAGATACCAGACTGTCCTGATGAATAAACTTATTGTGGTTGGCCAACATGGCCGCCTCCATAACATTCACTGTTTAAAGATGAGAGAAAAGCTGGCTGTGTCTTGAACCACATCAGCAGGTCTGTATGATATCAATGAAAAAAAAAATGGATGTGGTTTGAGGCACAGGTTTACGGAGAAAAAAAATACTTTTATGTGTGTGAGAAACTGGGGTTCATAATTGGTTTGCTACATTAACCTCGCTCCAGACTAAAGAATCTGACATCAGACATGAAATATCTCTTGGCAAATATGTCAATAATTGTCAAATGCAAATGTATATTGTTAGAAAAACGTGACAGTATCTTTAGACATAATTTCAGAACTAGCGGTGGCTTAGTGGTTAGCACTGTCGCCTTGCGCCTCCCTTGGGGTCGATTCCCACCTTGGGGTCTGTATGCATGGAGTTTGCTTGTTCTCCCTGTGCTTGGTGGGTTTCCTACAGGTCCTGGTTTCCATCAAAAGTCCAAAGATATGCAGATTACGCTAATTGGTGTAAGGAGGTCCTAATACTGTTCGGTTGTAAAGATGGGAATAAACACAATGGTCACCATTGGCCTCCACGGTCCCTAGTTGGACTACACAGGTTCCTAAATGGATGGATTGAGTCTATGCTTTATGCTGAAATCATGATTAGCAGGATCGTACTTATCGCTCCAGGGGCCATTCCACTCCACCTGACCCCAAGGGTTTCTGATACGGATCAGTTGCACTTTTGACCCTCTGTAGTTCACCTGCAGAGGAATCAGACACACACTGATGGATTAACAAAACAGATTCAGAGGTGAAATGCACAAAATAGATTTTTTTGTGGATGACATATTCAGATGATTCGAATTGAGAGCTGGTGAGATTACCTCTGCCAGGCCGGTGACGGAGTAGGCATGACCTTTGACCAGGCCTGTGGTTGTCTGAGCTTCTGATTCAGCTGAGCTTGTGATCTAGAGGGAAAGAAATATGCATGGAAAAGGAATAAAGAATTGCTTACAGTAATAAGTGTTTTTTGTTCCTTGCCTGAACTCTATAAAGAAGTGTTTCCTTATTAAGTAGAACCACATTAGGAAGTGAAAAATCCTGATCTGTCCAAAGAACCATCGTTGAACTGCTTTATCCAAGAGAGTTTAATTAACCAGAATCATACCGACCTACTTTCACTCATCTGTCACTGTGACTAGAGGTTTTTCTGGTTCAGTGAATTGGTTGTAGAATAGTAAAAAAAAAATAAAAAATAAAATGAAATAAAATAATATATATACTCCAATCAAAAAATTTGGGGACACCTAATTTAGTGGTCTTTCCTGATTTATTTTTTTCTTTCTACAATGTAAAACAATGCTGAATGCATTTGACAACTATTCCAGAACAGCTGACCTTTGTGTCTTAAAATAACAATTGTCGTTATTGTTATTTAATAACCTAATTGCAAAGGTGTTCATAGTTTCTAAATCTCAAGTATTGTTCTGGAATTTAGAAAATAAATTACAAAACAAAAAGCATTGGATTAGAAGGTGTGTCCAAACTTTTGACTGGCACTGTGGTTACATAACAGAGCACTGGGACGTTTAACCAGACAGAACTAACTGGTTAAACGTCCCAGTGCTGTTATGCTCTATATCACCACTTGTGAAAAGCTTGTTGTCCAATCCGATTACTCAGACAGAACTAACTGTTGTAATTACTGCAGCTGCAATTACACTGTGGTAGATAAACATTGACCAGAATAATGTCAAGATAAACTGGTCTAAGTACCATTCAAAATATCAGATGAAAAAAACAGATGGGGGTTGGGGGGGAATATGGGAAAACATTAATTTTGGAAAAATTCTCCTTATTCTTACATCTATGGAGCAGCCCATCATTGAGCCTCTGTCCAGAGCCTTCTTTAGGATGACAAAAAGGTCTTCTGGAGCAGACTTGGTTTCAAACACTTCTCCAACTCCGCCACTGAAGTCCTCCATGGCCTCTAGGGTGCTGCCTCCCTTCAGAGCCTCGTAGCTGCCGTTCAATCTGCAACACAGACATATTGTAGAATATTAAAGACAAAGTTTTTGTCACAGGACAGTGAAATTAGTTTTTGTTTCATTTAGGAAACAGGGGTCAAAGTGCAGGGTCAGCCAGAATACAGCGTCCCCCGGAGCAGATAGGGTTAAAGGCCTTGCTCAAGCGCTCAACAGTGGCAACTTGGCAGTGGGAGGTCTCGAACCCTTGACCATGCAATCAGTAACCCAGTAACCCACAGCCTTAACAGTTTGAGCCACCACTGCCCCAAACCAACTGCCGTGACCCAGAAACTAGAGCTCCGAACCAGACCCCTTAAAACTACAAAGGACTTTTTATAGTGATTGTCTTGTTACTGTTGTGGCCACAATCTGCAGTACAAATTGTCAATATTTGGTGGCTATCCAAATTTATTTTCTTGGTATCTAAACCAGGGCGGGGCTATTTTACTACCTCAGTGGGAAGAAAGCATGGCTAGAAAAAGACAGCAAAAGATAACCTAGCAAAGGAATCTAGCTGTCATTCAGAGAAAATAAGCTAATCTGGTGAGTTCCGCTAAGTGAAGAAAGCTAGTCGATAGATAGAAACCTTGTCTGTTTGGCAAAAGCAAAATATCAAGAAAGGCAAATTCAGTGCAACCAGTGGTCTTGTAGCGAAAAAGAAAAAGGGTATAAATTAACCAAGCAAGCAAACCATAACTTGAAAAGCTACAGTAGTCCTTCATATCAAGAGCAGTAAAAGAAGGCTAATGGTGTGTATTAGCCCAGTGGAAATAGGCTAATCTAATACATTAATGCAAACTAGAAAGTGAAAAATAAACTAGCAAAAACAAGCCTCATGAAAGAATGCTAACCTGAGCGTCACCCTATAGTGAAAGAGGTTAACTTAATGAAAGAAAGTGCTAAATTAGTGGGGAAATGTTTTCACAATTCAGTGTGTGAAAGCTACTGTAAGTAGTGATTTAAAAAAATAATAAAAAGTCGTACTTGGCATAGGCCTTCTCTAGGAGTGCGCTCCAGAACTCGTTGTTTTCGGCTGAATGGAGATACACCAGCTTGTTCCTCACGCATGGCAGTCTGTCGTCTATAATCACGTCCAGCCATCGGTTATGCTGCCAGAACTATAACACACATAAACACATCAGTTTATTCAGTCATTTATTTATTAAGGGGTTAAATGTAACATAATTTCCAACCTCAGAGCTATTGAGAGTCACCTGGAAGTGAAAGATGCCGGCGTAGCCGCGATCAAAACTCTGGTCAGGTTGTATGACCCTCGACAGGATGTCTTCGTGAAGTGTCAGAGAGGCGATGGCTGCTAACAACCAGCAATCTCCTGCAGACACACACACACACACACAATAGGGTCAATATCATAGTTATAATTTATTGCAAACCTCTGAGAGAGTGAGAATTCTCAAAGAACAGAATATACTGTAAAAACACTCGAGCTGTCATGTAAACTAACACACAGCCGCGCACATGACACAAAACTTTGAAATCTCATTCCTCACATCATCTCACTAATCATCTCACGAGTCCTACAGCATCAATATTATGCTATAATAAGCTAATTAAGAGAAAATTAAAATTCAGCATGAGAAAAAAAAAGAGGCAAAAGAATAACCCTTAGCATGATGCTACCACCGCCATGCTTCACATTAGGGATGGTGTTCGTAATGTTGGGGTTCCGTCAAATCTTTGGGTTTCTGACAAGGTTGAAAAGGGTTTCCAAATTTAAGACTGAGCAGTGCAATAGAGATTAGTTCACCCTATCTTCCAGGGTTCGATTCCTAAATGATTCTACAGCCATTTGTAGCTGGGAGCAGTTGGGCTGTGCTCTTACATGGGAGTTAGTACATTTGTACTCCCATGTCAACATTAGCAAAACTAGCCAATCGTAGGTGTCTTTGAGCTCAGGCAAGGGGAAGGGGGTGGATAGCGCTTTTCTCCTAATGATGTTTAAACAGCAGTTTAAAAAATGCATTCAATGGCTTCAGATCAGAAGAAGCAAGTGCTAACCTTATGCCTTGTGCACAAGTCAGGTGGGAACTGGACATATTTACATTTAGGCATTAGGCAGACGACTTACCAAAGTGCTTTGAAGTTACCATCATTTCATAGATCCTTACACTGTGTAACTACAGTAGGTTACTACTGTGACTAAGTACCACCAGTTAAAAAGGTTAAAAAGATTGGCAGAGATCTAAATTAAGGTAACATTTGGTCTCATTAGACCAGATAAGTTTTTGCACCAGATTTGCCGAGTCTCCAAACCACCTTTGGCAAATTCAAAAAAAGTTTTCCTTGCTAGTTTCTAAAGAGTTACCTTCAGCATCTCATTTACTTCTCTGACTGGAAGACAGTTTACTCAACTCAGAGCCATGATTGTACTATAGTCTTTCAAGAATAAAATGAATGGTTCATGAGTGAGAAGTTTGCATTTCTTAATATTTTGCTTAGTATATTAATTCCATCTACACTAGGTAATCAGTTACATCAAATTTTTTAAGTAATGATGTTTCCGGTTTTAAGTAAACGGAACTATGAGTTTTTGAGTTTGTTGTACTCATTGATATTAATCGTCCTTTACTTGCATTATTGAGTAGCCTAACTCATACTATTTAATAGCAAAATTATATATTTTTTTAAGTTGCTGCAAATCAAATAAATTGTTGTTGGTCTTTCGGCTGCTCCCGGCAATGGGTCGCTACAGCAGACGATCCGATCCGCACACAAGCGTGGCACAGGATTTATGCCAGATGCCCTTCCTGACACAACCCTCCCATTTTATCTGGGCTTGGGACAGGTACTTCATCCAGGTGTTGGGAATCAAACCCGGGCCTTTCGCATGGCAGGCGAAACACCTATCACTGAGCCACCAGTGCCCTATTGCCCTGATGACGTCAGACACAAAATCGCTAGTCTGAAGGATTTTAAGTTGGTGGAAATTTAAGGTGACAGTTACTGTTACTTAAGTACTTACAGATACTTAACATATCAGATTTGTTCAGCTAACTTGAAAAGTGTCATTTCTACAAACTCATAAATACCAAAAAGTTCTAAATACTCATCAAGGTCTATTAATTTGAACTAATTATAACTATTTAAGTTAACAGTACTCAATATGTTTAATTACTTTGAGCATTAGGGTGTACAGTGTACAATATTATTGTCTATCTTGTATAGGGTATAGAGTATAGAGTATTATCCCAGTCCAGTCTATTTACGTTCCAGGTTATAACACTACAAAAGTTGATCATGTTCGAGTGTGCGAATATGTACTGTATGCATGGCACATATGACAGATTAAGGGAAAAATGTAGTGTAGTGTACAACATTGTTCCTCATATACAGTGAAAAAGAACAAAAAAGCTTTAAACATTACCTATAAACATTGATACAGAACACTGCAGCATTATGAGGTAGCAAAACTAAGGTAGATGCACTTCCAAGAAAAACTGTGTAATAAAAAAAAAACATAAGCAATTAAATACTTATTCATCCAATGCTTACCTAGCTGTCCTTGACATATGTCTGTCCTGTCCGCTCCTCCAACAATGAACTTGGGATCTTTGGAGATTTGCTACATTATAGAAAGAGAGAGAGAGAGAGAGAGAGAGAGAGATGAGGTGCAGTAAGAAGGAAATTCATATGACACACTGGAATGCTGTTAAAGTGCATTACTGTGAGCGAGGCTGGGAGTGACATTAAGGTGTGGTCACATTTTTAATTTTTGCTAGTAAAAATAATATTGAAAAAAAAAAAAGTTTCACAAACACGCACACACACACACACACACACACACACACACACACACACACACACACTTATACTCCTCCACAGACAGGTGAACGCCCAAGTAAAAAATGCAGTTCAACTAGTGTGAGTATTTAAAATTATTACAGTCTAAAGGAATGTGTGTGTGTTTGTGTGTGTGGACATGTTTGGTATCTTGGTGAGCACCTGCTGTCTTTAAAAGTAAAGGAATATCTGATTTTTTTTGTCTGGTCCCCATTTGCCTGGTCCCCATTTTGCTGGTCCCCACAAAGAAAACTGCTTTTTAAGTCTTTTCTATTAAACAATAAAAAAATTACTTCATTTTTGCTGGGGTTAAGATTATCGCTAGGTGTAGCACAACATTAATTAGTTCCATTGATTGTTATGGTTTCTGGTCTTACTATACTTGCGAGGACCCTGCATTAATTGCAAGGTCCTCACAAGTTAAATGTGCTGAAGACAAACTTCACACCAAACCATTCTGCATAGTATTTTAAATACGAATTCTTGGTAGCACTCTTTCCAATATGCCATGTTAGCATGCTAGGGCGTGCAAAGTATTACCTTTAAATAAACATGCCTTTTTTTCCGCCTCCAACCAGTCTGCTGAATGAGATCCAAGAAAGTATTTGCAAAACATTACTCAGAACTGCTCATTGTGCTCATCACACCCACTGTGTGTAACTTTTTGCTGCTGAGCTACCCATGCTACTACTGAGACAGCTGTGGTCCTGATCACTTCACCTGATCCTGATGAACCGTTCCAGCATAAAAACAACCATCTAACCAGTGAGAAACGTGCCGATGATGACAGATGATCAAGCCGGTGATTAGTACACTGGTGATGCTGAATGCTGGTTGGAACAGATGAGAGGGGAAATCAGGTTCCTGTCAAGGTTGTTACATAAACAACCAGTTTTTAAATGGTACTGTATATTTAGGCACTTTGCAGCCTGTTGCAGTAAAACATTTGTTCCCATTTCTTTTATTTAATCTGTTTCATTTAATTGAATATGATGAAAGAATACAGCACTATATATATTTTTTCTTCTACAACCAATTGACCGAACCAGAAAAACCTGTTGTAACAGTGACAAATGGAGGAGGTGAAAGAGGAATGTTTGTTGTTTTTATGTTGTGAAACCAGGTAATTTTTTTTAGTTTACACATCCATTTAGAATTCAATTCAAAAAACAGTTTAGTTTCTCATTGGATGCATAGTGGCGTAGTGAATCGCACTGCCACCTTGTACCTTCAGGGTCCGGATTCGATTACCACCTCAGGTCTGTGTGCATAGAGTTTGCATGTTTTCCCCCGTGCGTGTTGGGTTTACTTTGCATATTCTGGTTTCTTCTAAGAGTCCAAAGACATGCAGACTACTGTAGGTTAAATGGTGTTCCCAATTTGCCCATAGTGTATATGTGTGTTTCCCCCACAATGGATTGGCACCCTGTCCAGGGTGTACCCCGCCTTGTACACCTAAGTCTTCTGGGATAGGCTCCAGGCCCCCTGTGGCCCTGCACAGGATAAGCACTATGGAAGATAAATGTTTTGATGACTTTTCCAACATAACTTATTATAAGCTACTATCCACCCGTCTTTAGGATTGTTGGATTTAACGAATTAAGATGATGAAGTTCAGTTATGTTTTGGATCTCATGTTTTGCATGTTCTCTGCATGACAGTATGGGTTCCCTCTGGGTTGTCCCACAAACATGGTTGTGGACTGCCGCAAACTCCTTAGTGTAAATGAGTTTTTGAATGTGGTGCCTTGAAGTCAACCTGCACCCAGTTCAGGGCACGTCCTCGCTTTACTCCGAGTCTTCCCATAAATCCACCACGACCCTTGAGTTAAAGTTACTCAAATTTTTAACCAGCAAGACATTTCAAGTCTGATGTTTGCATATCTGTATGTCTGCACTCATGCTAGGTTGCTAAAACTATTCCATCTATTCCTTTAAAGCAGACGTTCACCTTATCAGCATGCTGAACAAGCAGCATTCCAACAGATTGGCGTTCACCAAAGTTTCTGTAGATTGTGAGTCTGAATACTGATGATGCCACAGGTCTTTGCAGCTAGGAGTTAATAGTAATTTGCTGTGACTTTAAGTAGGATGGGCATACTCTTTCTCTCTGTCTCCACAGTCAATCACAGTGACGCAATGCAATCGTGGTAGTCTGTGAGTCCCAGCACAAGTATGAGAAAAAGTCCAGATTAAAGTCTTTGCTCAGAGTGTCTTATGCTGTCCTGTGAAGCTACAGACATGCATAGTAGATTGATTGGCCATTTCAGATTGCCCATAGTGTGTGATTGGTTGTGCAAGTATGTGTGCCTTGTCATGGGTCGACACCCCAACCTGTGTCCCCTGCCTTAAGTTCCCTGGAATGGGCTGCAGACCCTTCTGAGACCGTAAACAGGACAAGCAGTATGGATACTGAATGAATGGAATACCCGGAATAACGTTGGTATGGTATAATCTCAAGATAACAGACATCGAGGGGTTTGGTACGGTAGTCTGTGACGTCCGCTGTGAAGTCCGCTACAACCAGAGTTGACCACCGTACCATTTCTTATTTATCAAGGAATGTAGATGATTACTTGATTGAGTAATCAACTGTTGAGGTATAAGTGTCCCTTGCATCAGAAAACCATTGAAGCTGGATATACTGTAGGTCATGCTTAGGTTTAATCTTTTCTCTCAAGCCCCAGGATGTCCTCACCTATCTGGCACAGTTTTTCAGATACAAGCCCAAAGCCCTAACACTGTGCCAGAAGCACCTTGAATTTCTCTCAAAAGCAGTTGATATCATTACCTAATTGCGCACTTTTAAATAAAGGTGGGGGGTAACTAAGTGCATGTACTTTGTTACTGTACTTAAGTACATCTTTCACATATCTGTACTTCGATTGAGTAGATTTATCAGAGGATACTTTTTACTTTTACTCCACTACATCCTCCAAGAAATATCTGTACGCCTAGTACATTTCTGCACGGCGAACGTGTTTGAAATAAGACGCACAACTTGTTGCAGAGACCGCCGAAAACAGCATGTCCACAATTGACAAGTGGAGAGAGTTGAAGGTTTACTATAAAAAAAAACCTACTGTGAGCTAATGTAAGCCAATGTACATATTTTACATACTTAAGTAAATGTAAAGGTGACTACTTTTTACATGTAACTGTAGAACTTCTACTTTTGCCCTAGGGAATCTCTACATTTACTCAAGTTTAGGATTTGTGTGCTTTTCCTTGCTCTTGACAATCCTCTCTCGAGTTTACACTCCGCTTTCTGTTCTCTACACTATGGTTCTGTACGTACCCCAGGTCTCTTCCATTCAAAGTCGACAGGGACGCTCTGGCTGTAGAAGAGAGAAGAGTCCTTGGCGGGGAAATCAGGATCCTCAAACAGCTTCTTCCTCTGCAGGCACTCCTGCCTCAGCTGCTCGTAGGTCTTGCCATCAGCCTGCGTGCTCTCGGACTGGATCTTGTTGCCCGAGGCGCCGAACAGAGTGGAAGCAGAAGGCATCCTCACACCTGCTGCAGGATACACACAGACTCTCGCGAACAGAAGACGTAAAACAAGGGCCTAGCAAGGCACAATACGACTGTCACAAGCTCACCCTGCTAACTGACTGACACCCAGCTGTTTGTATGAGTGCGTGCGCATGTGTGTGTGTGTGTGTATGGACAGGCTTAGCAGGTTGTTCAATCTTCTAGATACGAAACTGGTTTGACGTCCTCTGCGAAAGTCACCACACCTGTGGACACTCCCGCCGTGAGAGGTGTGAGCGCTACTATAACGCATGTGGAATGCTGTAAAGTTGGAAATTACACATGAAGAAACTACAAGAACAAGGACTATTATTATTTATTTACTGCTCATAACTGAGTTGTAGACCTTTATTCATTGCTCTAAGACTGGCTGAGATGGATTTAAATAGAGTGCCACAGGAATGCACATGATCTGAGAGACACACCAGAAACACAGAAACAGTATCTGATCGGGTTTTCATGTCATGAGTAGGAAAGCTGGAGTGATGTAGCTGAGGTTGAGGAACTGTCAGAGCCAGAACATGTACACCAAGCTCACGCTGCTGGCATTTCTGCTATCAGGCTTCTGTTTGAGGTTTTCTTAGTTTGTGCAAGGACGGGTTTGGAGGAACTCTAAAATTGGATGAATGTTGTCATATGGTGACACCATTGGGACAAAGTTGTTTTTGAAAGTTAGAATGACTTTGGGTAACATGATGGTCTAGTGGTTAGCACTGTTGCCTTGCACCTCCAGGGTCGAGAGTTCGATTTCCACTTCGTGGTCTGTGTGCATAGAGTTTGCATGTTCTTCCCGTGCTTGATGGGTTTCCTCTGGGTACTCCGGTTTCTTCCCACATGCAGATTAGGGTAACTGGCATTCCCAAATTGCCCGTATTGTGATTGTGTGTGTGCCCTGTAATGGATTGGCACCCTGTCCAGGTTGTACCCTGCCTTGTGCCCTAAGTATCCTGGGATAAGCTCCAGGCCCCCTGCGACCCTGAATACAGGATAAAGCGATATAGATGATGAGTGAGTGATTGAACGTGAGTGAGTTTGTGCGTGCTTGGGGATGGATTGGCACTCCATCCAAGGTGTATGCCTCTAGTCCTCCGAGTCTCCTGGGATAGGCTGCAGGCCTTCTGTAAGCCACCCTGTACAGAATAGGTGGTATAGAGAATGAGTGAGTGAGAATGACTTCAATAAAATGATGTTGAGATGATGTTCAATGAGTGACCCAAAACAACTTTATTTAGAGCATTTTTACGTTGATTAGCATCCACTGACGTAACTTCCAATCAAATTCATGATCCCTTAAGTTCCCAAAAAGGTTTAGAATTTCTGATCCGAGATTGGGACGGATGCAACAGTTTCCTGCACCAAGTGTGTGTATCTCATGTCACGCATCTCTTAATGTTGATATGTTACAACCATTCTCATGTTTCATTTTCTCTCTGCTGAGGTGCATCTTCATGTCCACTTCCAAAGAACTGCAAGAAATTGCAGCCATCTAGTACGTTTTGACATGGGGCAGTTATTTTATGGCTTTTGAGCCATACTTTTGAGTTTGTTCGCAGCAACATGTTTTCGAGAGGTCCAGTGTTAAGCATGCAGCGATAAGGTAAAAACTTCAAGTCCTGCTCAGTCCATCAGCTTGGATGCTGAAACAAACCTATAATCAGATGTCTGTTGTTTAGGTGTTTAGAAATTTGCATTTGCAGCATAGCTTTGGACTTGTAGAGTCATGTAGTCAAAGTTCATCAAAGTAGTTCTAATGCGAAAACAAACTCAGAACTGAAATGTTGCTGCAACATTTTGACAACCATACATTTGTGTTCTTGTTTTCACATTTGCACATGCACTTTATGTTGTCTTTTGTATAGTTCTTAGATAGTTTTGTGAGATACTCAACTGTGTATGGTTGAAGTGACAATAAAAGTCGACTTGATCTGATCCACACAACAACTTGGCACAGGTTTTACACCGAATGCCCTTCCTGATACAACCCTCCCATTTTACCCAGGTTTGGGACCGGCACCCAATCCAGCTGCTAGGGTTTGGGCACTGGCTGGGAATCGAACCCAGGTCTTCCGTATGGCAGGCGAAACACCTACCACTGAGTCACCAATGCCCACTCACAATGGTTTGTGTGTAACCCTAAAATAATCTTCATTTTAATGTTCAAAATATTTCCCACACCTGTTAGCTTAACTCCTACTATCATAATAAACCAAGAAACAAATGTTTGTTTGTTTTTCCCGTACTGCTCCCAATCCTCTCACTCCGAGGGTTTTGCTCAATGTTCTCACAGTTCCATTATTATTTAGTGCTGTATTTTTTTTATTAGATCTTAATCAGACACCAGGAACATTCAGCTTTCTATACATATTTATATCTTTAGTAATTATAAGAATCGAACTGGTGTGTAAAAAAAAAAAAAGGTTTCACAAACATTCAACACCTCCAGACAGTGTTACACCCAGCGCAGGATTCATACTGTACACACTCCCAGCATAAAACAGCATCTTTCAGAGATTTCTGAGATTACTGTCAGAATCGGTTTCACCGCCACATGTCAGACGTGTTTTTCCTCTCACACCCTCTTCACTAGCACTCAAAGGCCGCCAGGAATGCAGAGCATGCAGCACGCATTGTAAGAACAGCGAGGCATCTTCACATTCTTATACACTCGACTGCGTTTAACTTCCTCACCAGCTTCCCCTTTAATAAATAGCTGGCGGAACTCATCTGACAGACATCTAGTAATATAGGGCTCAAGGTGAGATCGTTTAAAGTGACGAGAAAAAAAGGGATTTTTTTTTCAGTGCTCTTCTCTCAGCTTTATTTAGCTCTGTTCAGGCCGGGTTCTGCCGTGTGCTCCTAGGAGTTCCTTGTGCAGAGTCCCAATGTTTCAAATTTTGCACCTTGACCCAAACGAACATCCTGAGCGTGGGTATAAACCTCAGGGCTCGGTACTCGCTGAACCAAAGTTCTCAACACTTTCACGTCACTGATACTTGCTCACAATCTTGTTGCAGGCAAGCAGTTCACAGATTCTGGTACTTAGTTCCTTCACCCTTTCACACTTATATTTAGGATATGGTTTTAATTGAATTTAAGATTTACTGGATTAGGTATTTTCATACACCATAGAAAAAGAGAGAGAGCGACATCAATCGCAACATTTGTTAGTGTATACACACACACACAAGCATCATGTCAAGCATTTTCCCCTCCATTCTAGCTCCGCCCCCCACCTACTGAGAAAGAAGTGTTCGGTGGATTTGCATTAAAAGGTAAACATATAGCGAAGAAGTTCAGTTTGCATTGAAATTGCAATTCACCTCATGTACAACAGAGGGCGCTTACGACACATTACAAATGAATTTGTTCATCTTCTATACCGGTTTATTCTTGTACAAGGCCTGGAGCCTACCCCAGGAGACTTTGGGCACGAAGTGGGATACACCAATGTACCAAGGTACACCCAACATGGGGTGCCAGTCCTACACAGGACACACACACTCACACACTACAGGCAATTTGGGAATGGCAATTAGCCTAATCTGCATGTCTTTGGACTGTGGGAGGAAACCCGTCAAGCACGGGGAGAACATGCACACAGACCCCGAGGTGGGAATCGAACCCATGATTTCTGACCAGCCATGTGCTAGTTCATGATGGAGTAAGATGGGAAAAAAAAAAAAAAAAAAAAAAAGTCAGAAATATGACTCAAACATACACGAACGCTTCACCTTTACCTCAGAGTTTATTCTTCATTCTGAGATGTGCCGTTCATGAACCAAAAAAAAAATATCTCACCTCGTAGCAGGTGTTACAAACACATGCCCTAATATAACAATTTTATAAAATAATAAAAAACAAACAAACAAAAAAACAAACAAACAAACATTTTCATTTTCATAAATGCGAAACCACTAAGCCCTGTACATTGATACAAAAAAATAGATATAAAAATTTTAAACAACTATTTGAAACAAACAAACACTAACAGACATCGAGACATAAACACACCATCGTCTTGTGAAATTCAGAGCTTTGTATGACAATTTAGAAATAGCTGCTTGGTTGATATAAACTCAAATCAGTTTACTTAAAAAAAAAATAAACAAAACAAAAATAAACACTGCCGTTAGACGTAGTGGGCGGATTTTAGTGCATCAGGGTGTCGATGGAGAATCAGATCCATTCTGTCCAACACCGAGTCTCACGCACGCCCTCACTGCTCCTGTTTCTCCTGCGCCGTGCCGGTGACCAGCAGCAGGTTGCAGGCGGTGAACTGGACGTTTAAGACGCTGCTTGTCTCGCCCGTGTAAACTCCGACGAGCTCCGAGCTGGAGCCGTCCGCGGGCGCGGCCCCGCCCCCGTGGGCGTTCCTCACGTCCCAGACGCGTACCGAGTTGTCCAGGGCGGCAGAGGCGATGAGGGAGCTGTCCGGGCTGAACGCCAGGCTGGTGACGGCACCCGTGTGTCCACGCAGCTCCTTCAGGACGCCGCCTGCCGCCAAGTCCCACAACCGCAACCGCTGGTCCTCGCCTGCAGACACCAGGTACCTGCGCGGGTAAAGACGGATTATTGTTTATTCTTAATCCTACATTGTTATTATTATTGTTGTCGATATGAGAGGTTTGTGGTGTCAGACCTGCCGTCGGGTGAGAAAGCGAGGGCCAGTACGGGTCCCCGGTGTCCCGTCAGTAGACGCACCGAGCCGCCGTGTTGCGTGCTCCACAGCCGGACCGTCCTGTCGGTCGAGCCCGTGGCGACGTAGCTCGAGTTTGGGTGGAAGCGCACGCAGTCGACGTCTGCGAGGTGTCCGGCGTAGAGTCGGAGCGGGTGAGCGCGGGCCGGAGTCCAGAGACGTGCCGTGGTGTCACGTGACGCCGTGCAGAAGTAGAGACCGCACGGGCTCACCGCGATGTCCCATACAGGGTAGGAGTGGCCTCGGTACACGGCAGCGTTGCTGAAACCGCGCAGCTCCCAGTAGCGCACGGTGCAGTCCTCCGAGCACGACAGCAGACCGGAGGAGTCGCGCAGGAACGCCGCGCCATACACCGGGCCGCTGTGACCGCGCAGCGTCTTCATCTCGCTGCCCAGCTCCTCCTCCTCTGTCTGGAACGACAACGAGCGTCAGATTAAAAGTAAAAACACGCACCTTGGGGGAAACTGATTCCGGCGCCGTCGCTCACCTCCTCCTCCACCAGGTCGCAGGCGAGGCGTATCCTGGACACGTTGGCTCTACAGGGCGCCGCCTTCAGCTTCCTTGCTCGGAGGCTCCACAGCTTGAGCGCCGAGTTGTCGAAGGCGGCGGCGAGCAGGCGGCTGTCAGGCGACACCTCGGCAGCGTTCAGCAGCTGCTCCGTGTTCTCGAAGGCGTAGAAGCAGACCGTGGTGAGGGACGGAGGACCCTCGCGCACGTGCCGGATGCAGTCCTGAAGCGCCTCCAGCGCCGCCTCGTTTTGAGGCGGCAACCCTGCCGCGACGTCCACGGACTCCGCCCCGTCCGTACCGTCCATGCCCAACCAGCCGCTGGAACAGGACGTGGAGGTGGAGTTTCCTGTAGTGAGACTCGGCCCCCCGTAGAGCTGGTAGTCCGAGCGACGCGCAGCAGAAACCTCCACCTGTGGAGCAGAGCGCCTTTCGTCAATTACATTATAATAATAATAATGATGATAATAGTATATCTGAATGGCATAGAACTGATATAACTGTTGATGACCTGTAGGTGCGTGCTGAGCACCCTGCAGAGGGCGCTGTTGTCTTCACTCTGGAGGTAGCGCAGCAGGTAGGTGTATGCCTCGTCTGTCAGGGGCACCACGTACTTGTGCTCCAACAGAGAGCACAGTTTGGAGTTGGAGGCCACGTCCTACAAACACACACACACACACACACACATAACTGATGAGGAATTAGGGTGAATAAGTGACCCGTAACTGAAATGCAATTTATTTCTTAAAATAAATTTTAGACCCAGTTTTATATTAAACAATGACTTTGATGATATTAAATTTTTTTATTTATCTGATCTCGGAGATTTCCACTAAAACCGGTCAGTGTCATGGCGACAGGATCGCAGTAAGACATCAGATCACCGTCGTCATGGTGCCCGACTCATGTGATCACGGTGACTGACATGTGACAAACGCATCGCTGCCGTTTTGTCCTTATCAGGTGAATGTCGTTATGGCAACCGTACAGAACTACGTCTATCTGAAGTGAAGTGAAGTGAAGTAAAGTCTGTCCTTTCTGTCCATCAGGGACTGCAGAGACCCCGCGGCGAGCATGCCGATGTGCTTGCGATGGCGACTGACCTGCGACGTGACGACTCCTCGGAGATGCTCGACTACGGCCCTCTGCTCGGCGTCCTGCTGGAAGAAGGAGTGGAAGCGGCTGAAGAAGGAGTCGACGGCGCCCTTCAGGCCGCAGCGCGCCATGTCCAGGTGCAGGTAGAGGAACAGAGGGAAGAGTACGGCGCTCACCTCACGCGCCAACGGCACCTCCGCATCTGACACAAACAAACAAACAAGCGTGAACCTCCGGCATTAACTCACTCATCTACTGAAACATCTCTAATTTCTGACTGACTTCTCTGACGAACTCCAGCTGTGCAGTTTAAGATGCAATGACCGCTGATTTTTATGTTTTTTTTTTGTTAACTCACCCAGCAGGAAGCTGCGTAACCTGGAGAACTGAGTCTCGTACTGATGAGGGTCCAACTGGCACGGAGCGGCAGAAACCACGTTCCCGCAGCTGGACTCTGTCTGAACTGAAGACAGAAAGACACAAAGTAATTATTTAAAATGCATGAAGCTATCATTATAAAAAAAAATAATTAAAAAAAGAAACATTAGATTTGCTTCTACGTAAGTACGGTACAGTACCCATGAGGTTGGCTGCCATCTCCTCGGCAGATTGAGACAGCTTGACCCCTTTCAGTGAACCGTCCACGTCCGCATACTGCCGTCTCTTGAGATACTGGGACACGGTGTGCTGGATCTGCTCCGTCCGGCCTCGCTTCATCACCTATGGAGAGAAAAAACTAAATCATACACACTTATTATAACTGGGAAAACTGCACAGAACCATAGACGACACCTAGTGCGTGTCAGGTTTATTAATCGTTGCATTTTTAAAATCACTTTTTGTACCCATCTCCTACACATCTAGCAGGATGATCACATGACACACTTCTTTCCAGTGTTTAGACTCAATTCAATACAATTAATGACTCAATTCTACCATTATACATTTTATTCTTAGCTTAACTAAAGCACACAGTGCGAAATCCTAAACGCCAAGAACAACCTAAAAAGCGTGAAGTGTTCAAAACATAGATAATTAACATATAAATGAAATGAATGACTTAAGACAAATGACTGTACGTATATGGCAAAAGTAAGAAAGATCCCCACTACATTCATATCTAATACACTTTCCCGGCCCGTATCCTAAATAACTCAACCCGCACTAGGTAGTGCACATGATGCCGTTAGTTTGTTCCCTGCGTAGTGCACCAATACGTGAAGTACACAGCTAGTCAGGATACAGCCCCATTATGCGCGAGCTCGTTATTTAGCTAAACGCTCGCGACGCTACGTTATAAAAGCGTTTTCCGACTGAGTCACTGTTTAAAACCGGAAGTCTGTAAGCGACCTGAATACTCACTTCATACACGTCTCCTTTCAGGCCAAAAGAGAAAAAAATAATACAAGATTAAACATCTAAATTTGTTAGTTGTTTTCACGGCTAATATGATGCGCCAAAGAGAGGCGCCATGACGACCGGCTTCACACTTCCGGTAGACTGTGAAGCCAGAGACAATGAAAATAAAAGCCCTCAAGTTTCCTTCTCTCTCTTTTTTTATTCAACATAAAATTAACCTGTTAATATAAAAGATTATTATTATTATTATTATTATTATCATCATCAAATAAATAATTGAATTTTTATTACTATATAATTAAAAAATTAATAATAAGTACAAGATAAGGTGTGGCGCAGTGATTAGCACTCGCACCTTGAGGGTTGAGGGTTCGATTCCCGCCTTGGGGTCTGTTTGCATGTTCTCCCTGTTCCTGGTGGGGTTTCCTCCCATGGTCCCAAGACATGCAGAGTTAGCTAAATGGTGTTCCCAAATTGCCTTGTAGAGTATGTGATTGGACCATAGCATTGGTCTTTTTCAAAACTTAATACTTTTAGAGATGTCATAAAGCATGCTCCATAGCATAGATAATACATATCCATTACATCATAAAATACACATTCTTCCACGCCTTAAAATTAGGCAAAAATTTATGATCTAACACACACTAATTCACAAAAAGAAAGGTGAAAACTTCCACAGTGAACTTTCAGCTTCTGAACAACTTGTATTTTATATATTTATATGGAAATACATATATTCCATATTTATTTGGAACTATTTAGAAAGGTAAAATACAGGTAGAAAGTTTGACATATACAACCCCAATTCTGAAAAAAGGTTGGAACTGTATGCACATTGGCAATAAAACATATTTACAATATATATTATAGAACGTGGTGAAGAGTCTTTACAGATGACTCCTTTTTGGTTTCAATCGGCAATTTCCATACAGCCAATTGTGCACAACCAGGGGTCGGCAACCCGCGGCTCCAGAGCCGCATGTGGCTTTTTCTTCCCTCTGCTGCGGCTCCCTGTGGCTTTGGAAAATAAATAATGAGTATTTAATTTAATTAAATTTTAGTGCGTTGGTTTTTTAAATGTAATTCTAAACCACTAACACCATTGTGTGGGTGCGTCCTGTTTCTGCAGATTGTCATGCAAATAAATAAATAAATAAATAAATAAATAAATAAACAAATAATAATTGAACACTGTACAAGTCTTGTGCCAAAACCCACGTTCACAACCAGCTTGTCCTTCTTCTTCTCTTCATAAACACAGCACCTGTGAAAGGGTGCGCTTGATTTATTGCTCTGGAACGTTCAATTCAAATAAAACAAGTTATAAGGATTTTGAAAGTTTTGCCAGTTTTCACATACACTTTCACATACCAAGTCTTTCTAATTCCTTCCTACTCTATACAGGTATTAAAATATTATTATTATTATCATTTTTTGATGTATTAAAGCCTGGGAGGAGTAAACAATATGAAGTGATAAAAGTTGTGGTCATAGTACCAGAAAGAATGTAAAACTACTTTCACTTTCCTGGGAAGGTCTTCATGAGAGTCAGCTTCATCATGGTGCTTGATGGGTTTGGCAAATGCACTTCAATACTGTTCTGGTAAGAACTATTCCAGAACAGCTGAGCTTAATGACTTAAAATAACAACTAACTGTTCTAGTTGGTGTTATTTAATTACATAATTCCTTATGTGTAAAATCTCCAGATTTGTTCTAGAATGTAAAAAAAATTAATAACTAAACAAAAAACATTCAATTAGAAGCTTCCCCACAATCTTGATTGTTATTAAAGAACATACCATATTCATTATTTGTTATGGTAAAACAAAACCTATTCCAGCAAACCAAATCATAGCTCCATTTTTTACATTATGTCCATTATTATGGATAGATTGTAGATTGTATATAGATATTTATTTGTTGGCATGATGGCTTAGCGGTTCGCATAGACGCCCTGAACCTCCATGGTCCGGGTTCGGTTCCAGCCTCAGCTCTGTGTGCATGGAGTTTGTATGTTCCCCCCCCGGTTGGTGGGCTTCCTTCAGCTACACTGGTTTCCTTCAACAGTCCAAAAGCAGGTTTCCCAAATTGCCCATAGTGTGTAAATGTCGACCGAAGGACCCAACACAGTTGTAAAATGGGAATAAATACAACAGTAATCGCCAATGGCCTCCACGGCCCCTAGTTGGACTAAAGAGGTTCCAATGGATGGAGAGACCATTATTGCCTCTGTCTTCTCTTTTAGACACTAGTCATTTAAAATGTCCTTGGTTTGATTGTTTAACCATGCAAGAAACTGTTTTAAACAACTCTTTTCTTTCTTTCTTTTTTGTTTTTGGATGTTTCCCTTGTTTTTCTCTCTAATTTAGTCATAACCAATTTATACCCAGCTTTCCCCTGTCAAGCAACAGCTCAACAGCTACCAACCAGAGAGTGAGAGATGGCAAAGGGAGGCGTGTGAAGCCAACAAACGCTTCTTTTTCGACCAGCTGAACATGCAACAGGTTTAATTCCCATGATCACCAAGGTGTCTCTGTTGGGCCCTTGAGCAAGACCCTTTGCTCTCCACTGCTTAAGATGAATAATGAAATAAAAATGTAAGTTGCTCTGTGTAAGGGTGTCTGCCAAATGCTTAAATTTACGGTTTACGGTGAACTGGTATGTTTAGATGCCGTCTTCCTCACTCTCATTGATCACTCAGGTTTGTTGACGGTGAGGTGATTGTTTGCTTTACATCTCAGGGAGCCCTC
>JAQMYI010000010.1:5517045-5537378 GCA_030014275.1 Clariallabes melas
TGTGTGTGTGTGTGTGTGTGTGTGTGTGTGTGTGTGTGTGTGTGTGTGTGTGTGTGTGTGTGTGTGTGTAAAAAAGCTCAGACGTGTAATGGGGTTTGTACAGGTGTCCGAGTGAAGCACTTTTCTGTGTTGCGCAGGAGTTTAACCCGGAAGAGTTTTATCACTTGCTGGAGGCAGCGGAGGATCACGCCAAAGAGGGACACCTGATGAAGACCGACATCCCGCGCTACATCATCAACCAGCTCGGTCTCACACGAGACCCACTGGAGGGTGAGATACATGAGATACAGTACACACACACACACACACACACACACACACACATAAACACACACACACACAGGTGAAGTGCAAGTGTAATAGAAGTTGAGAGGCAGAGTGACAGATGAAACCTAAGAAATGAAAAAACTAATAATTCTGCATTGAGAGAGAGAGAGAGAGAGAGAGATGTGTGTGTGTGTGTGTGTGTGTGTGCAGGTGACGAAGGTAGTGATGTATAACAAAACACAGTAAATTAATATACGCGCAAATGTACTAGATCATTTTGACACTCGTGCCAGAGAGATTGAACACTCCTTACAGAAGGAGTGACTTTCTGAAGAGTGTAAACACTTTGATCAGTGTCAGTTTTTCAGCAAATGAAGGTGATTTCGTGGTTATTACTGATCTGAAATGAGGTGTCGAGGGGGAAGCGGTGCGAGAGCTTTATCGGATTATGATCTCGAGGCACGCTGCACTGAGGCACACAGAGGCAGGAGTGTTTGTCTAACGTGATTATCTGAGTCTGTTTGGCTCTTTGTCTTGGTCTTTGATTCTCCTTCCGTCTCTTTTTCTGCAAAACAAAATAGCAAACCCGAAAACAAAATAACAAATCCGGACACTAAACAAAAAATAAAAACGAAAACAAAATAATAAAACTGGAAACAAAATAATAAATCTAAAAACTACTGTAAATAACAAAATCTGAAACAAAATAACAAAATCTGAAACAAAATAACATCCGAATACAAACTAACAAATCCGAATACAAACTAACAAATCCGAATACAAACTAACAAATCCGGAAACAAAATAACAAATCTAAAAACTAAATGAAAAAACTGAAAACTAAATAACAAATCTGAAAACAAATTAACAAATCTAAAAACAAAATGAAAAATCCGAAAACAAAATAACAAAACCGAAAACAAAATAACAAAATCTGAAACAAAATAACAAAATCTGAAACAAAATAACAAAATCCAAAAACAAAATAACAAAACCGAAAACAAAATAAAATCTGAAACAAAATAACAAATCCGAAAACAAACTAAGAAATCCGAAGACAAAATAACAAATCAGAAAACACAACGACAAATTCAGAAACAAACAAAAAAACTGGAAATAAAATAACAAAACCAAAAGCAAAATAACAAAACCGAAAACAAAATAACAAAATAACAAAATCCGGAAAAAAACAAACAAACCGAAAACAAAACAACAAAATCGGAAACAAAATAACATCTGAAAACAAAATAAATCAGAAAACACAACAACAAATCCAGAAACAAAATACAAAATCAGAGAACACAAGGACAATTCACACAAACCGGAAACGGTAAATATAGTTTGCGAATGAAATTCTTTTTGCTGATTGGACGAGACATCTGTAACTCAAGATATACAAGCAGCCTCATGGTATTTAAATGTCGTATCAGCAATAAGAATCAACTGACCGGAAAAGGTACAGTAGGTGTAATTTACGATTAAAATTCTTTTAAAAACTAAAAATTTCATTTTCTAACTATATCTACCTTTTCTGGTTTGTCTGATTTGTCGTTGTGTTTGTCTGATTTGTTATTTTGTTTTTTTAGCTTTGTGACTTCTCAGCCACCATACTGTTCCATAGATTAATCTTTAAAACTTCTAATCTCTTTAAAACTCCTATTATTCTCCCTTCCCTCCACCTCTTCTGGTTGTTCCTCAGGGCAGCATGAGACACTCTGAGAAAAGTGACTATCTGCCCTCTTCTACATACATGAGCTCTCAGACACCCAGGATTCTCCAGTGTCACTGTGACTGACAAGGAGGAAAGAAAGTCTCTCCCTCCCTCAGTGAGAGCATGGCTACTTTTTCCCCCGATAGAAAGAACTAAAAACCAGAGTTAGGGAAGGTTGGTGGACGAGGACGAGGAGGAGATCGGGTCACTCTTGAGTTTACATCCTCAACAGTTCTCGAGGCGACATGTTTGTTCACGAGCTGGTTGTTTCCTCTTCTTGTAGACATGGTGAACCTGGACAGCTACGACAGCGAGGGGCCACACACACCTGAGACCGACGACTCGGCGGAGGTGAGGCGCGTGCAGGTTGAATCTGATCAATGGTCGCGAGTCTGTTAGTAATAAGCCACGCCGGTATCTGTTTATGTCCGTGTTATTGTTATGAAAGCCTGTTACATAAGCTCTTCAGCTGGTCGGATCTCCCCTGACTGTGCAGTCGCTTACAGTACCAGTGTGTAACGAACACGAGTGTGTGCGAGTGCGTGTGGGTGAGCTTATAACGAGGGTTATGTTGCAGTTTGCTCACTGTAAATTCCTCTGCTGGGTTCATTCTGCAGGGAAAGATGAAGGCCATGAAGCCACCCTGTGAATCAGACTTTCAGACCATCAAGTTGATTAGCAACGGAGCCTATGGGTGAGTATGCACACACACACACACACACACACACACACACACACAAACCAGATGCATTTCTCTGTCTGTCTGAGGCATTTTGATATTCTTTACCTTTGTGCTGCAGTCATAATTAGGCAGGTTGGAGTTTGATTTAGGGGTCCAAGCACCAGGTAGTATCATTAAAACAGTTGTCAAGGATATGCCATGCCTTTTACAGAAACAAAACACAGAAGTATTTCAAGTCATGCAGTGATCACACTGTGCTTTTGTCTAATTTCTGTTATTAAAAGTTATTATAGGAGTGCAAGAATCCCTAAAACAAGGTACAGTACGTATAATAATATTGCAAAATGGCTTCGAAACACTTGTACTGAATATCGCAATGTATATAAAATAACAACCGGCACTGCATCCAGCGGCTCGGGTTCGATTCCCACCCAATGCCCAAACCCCAGCCACTGGACGAGGTGCTGGTCCCAAGCCCGGATAAAATGGAAGGGTTGCATCTGGAAGAGCATCCGGCATAGAACAACATATAAAAATAAAAATGTAATATTTATACAGGACTGAAAGGTGCAGGACAGTAACCTGGCCGAATTTGGACTCGCGCAATGTTCGTAAGATGAGTTTGTAAAGTTACAGTCGTAGTTTTTTGGTCTTTGTGTTGGCTGTACGCAACAATAACAGGCAAACAGGTTTCGACCTTAATTTTAAATATGATGAGAAAAATGAAAAAGAATGCAACAATTTTTTATACCCAGTCCGCTACCTTTTACTACAAATTACTACAAAGATTTAATTGAATATAAAAAAAAATTTCAGAATAAACAGACAGAAAGGGACTGTTTCCCAGCCGATGCACCACAACCAGATGATCGAGGTTGCCCAAGTCTGTGCACTGTTAGTGCCAGCTCCAGGAAGGAAGAATGTGAAAAAAACAAAACATGGAGCGAATCAGTCACTCGCTCATCGTCTATACCGCTTCATCCTGCACAGGGGGGCCTGGAGCCTTTCCCGGGAGACTGCTGTACGGCACGAGACAGGGTACACCCTGGTGCCAATCTGTTGCAGGGAACACACACACACACACACACACACTCACATACACTCATCACACACTACGGGTAGTTCGGGAATGCCATTTACGTAGCCTAATCTGCATGTCTTTGAACTGTGGGAGGAAACCGGAGTACCCGGAGGAAACCCACCAAGCAACATGCAAACTCCATGCACACAGACCCCTAGGCGGGAATCGAACCCAGACCCTGGAGGTGCAACGTGACAGTGCTAACCAGTGGAGCGAATCAAATATGCAGAAAAACCCCTGCTGTGGCAACCCCTAACAGGAGCAGCCAAAAGAAGAAGAAGAAAAAATATTCTGAATGAACATATATTTAGTAACTGCCTGGTTTGGGCCACAGTGGTTCAAATTAACCTACTAATTATTATTATCATTTTTTTTTTTTGGAAAGCAGACCCAAACATACAGTATGTGTACTACTTGTGTGAGCAGGTTAGAGCCATGCAGTGCAATTGATTATTCGGCTTTTTCATTGGTGATTCAATTAATTGAATCATTGAGTCGATTTTTTAATTCAGAATCAATTCAAACTTTTTACTTTTTTTTTTTTTTTTACTTTTAAGTTTTGCTGAAAATATAATTCGTACCTTCTGCAAATACGTATTTTTTTTTGCAAGAATATCACTTCTTCTTCTTTTGAGTTTTTGGGTAGTTGATGGAATACTGCCACCTACTGGACTGGAGTCAGGAGCAGAAACTTTTTTTTTTTTTTTTTTTTTTTTTTTAGAGATTATCGCTTTGTCTGAGACTTGACATTTAAACAATATTTCAATTCTTATTAAATACTTGTAGTTTTTAGCACTTTAAAACCTGTAGGAAATAAAGCTGCTTGAAATAAATTAGACACAAGCTTTAGTGATATCGAATCACGTTGAAAATCGCAGTGCTCAAACAAAAATCGAATGGAATCACATTGACAATCTGCCTGTGATTCCCAGCTCTGGTTTTGAAGTTTTGGACCTGAGAGATCTGGACCTTTCTACATCTGGGATCTTTTCCAGTGATTCTAGTGTTTCAGTGGGACATAGTGGGGGGAAATAAAACAACAACACTTTCAGGTTTACGCAACACGCTCCGAAGGTTTCAGTTCAAATAAGAATATTTGGAGATACAGCTACTGGAATTGCGTGAGACCCCAATATATGATGTAATTTGTTGTATTATGCAAAATCATACAGCCATATTTGTATACTTTTGTTTTCTCTCTCACGCTGTCTCTCTGTCTCTGTCTCTCTGCAGGGCAGTGTATCTGGTGAGGCACAGAGAAACTCGGCAGCGTTTCGCCATGAAGAAAATCAACAAGCAGAACCTGATCCTGAGAAACCAGATCCAGCAGGCGTTTGTAGAGAGAGACATCCTGACCTTTGCCGAAAACCCGTTCGTCGTCAGCATGTTCTGTTCGTTCGAGACTCGCAGACACCTCTGCATGGTCATGGAGTATGTGGAGGGTAAGACAAACACACGCCTCTCTGTTGCTCGGGTTCCTGGAGGTTGTGGAGGTTGTGTAATTATGCCGCGCCGTGTGTATTCCGCTTCGAGGCGACGCAGAGATTATTTTCTCCGAGTCGAACCTGAAGGAGACAAGCTTTGCGCAGCAGCGTGCCACGCTTCGCTCTCTCTCTTCCTTTCTGTCGGTCCGCAGGGTGTTATGATGACTCGTCAGTGTGTACAGTGACACACTGAGGCTTAAAAAGCTGCTCTGCTGCTGTGTGACAGACAGACCAACATGGCTGAGCTCGTTCCTGTTAGTAACCGATCACTCCAGCATCAGCTCGGTGCTTATCTGCTCATGAAGAAAGTGCTGCTTATTGCACCTTCAAGTAAAAATAGCCAGAGAACGGGTTTAATTTAATCGACTCCCAGTGCCCGAGTAGGCGTTAGTGTTATATTCTTATCCCGCAACTGCTCATGCACTATAGTGACCTTTTTATTTAGTGATTGTACAGCAGTTAGGATCGTGTCTCCTGCTAAATGTAGCTCCTTTCTCGCTTTGTTTACTAGGTGGAGACTGTGCCACCCTGCTGAAGAACATTGGCGCGTTACCAGTGGAAATGGCTCGGATGTACTTCGCTGAGACAGTCCTGGCGCTCGAGTACATCCACAACTACGGCATCGTACATCGAGACCTCAAGCCAGACAAGTGAGTGAGCTCCCTCTACTGGACAGGAGGTTTTAGTCAAAACACTTTAAACACTCGCATAAATCAGGAGTTAAATTCTCCTGTCTGATATGTGCTTTACTAAATTATATACAGTTCAAATTCTTTATTGTTTTATATCTGTATACCAATAGAATAATGTGTTACAACATTAACAATATAAAAACAGTAAATACAAGTAAAACAAGTACAAGTAAAAGCCACACCTCCTTTATTAGGACTAATACAAATAGAGGCCACACCTCCTTTATTAGGACTAATACAAATAGAGGCCACACCCCTTTTATTAGGACTAATAGAAATAGAGGCCACACCTCCTTTATTAGAACTAATACAAGTAGAGGCCACACCTCTTTTTATTAGGACTTATAATAGTAGAGGCCACACCTTCTTCATACAAATAGAGGCCACATCCCCTTCATTAGGACTAATACAAATAGTGGCCACACCCCCTTATTAGGACTAATACAAATAGAGGCCACACCTCCTTCATTAGGACTAATACAAATAGAGGCCACATCATTAGGACTAATACAAATAGAGGCCACACCCTTTTTATTAGGACTAATACAAATAGAGGCCACACCCCCTTATTAGGACTAATAGAAATAGAGGCCACACCTCCTTTATTAGAACTAATACAAGTAGAGGCCACACCCCCTTATTAGGACTAATACAAATAGAGGCCACACCCCTTTTATTAGGACTAATACAAATAGAGGCCACACCCCCTTATTAGGACTAATACAAATAGAGGCCACACCTCCTTCATTAGGACTAATACAAGTAGAGGCCACACCTCTTTTTATTAGGACTAATACTAGTAGAGGCCACACGTTCTTCATACAAATAGAGGCCACATCCCCTTCATTAGGACTAATACAAATGGAGGCCACACCTCATTTAATAGGACTAATACAAATAGACGCCACACCTCCTTTATTAGGACTACTACAAAAAGAGGCCACACTCCTTTATTAGGACTAATACAAATAGAGGCCACACCTCTTTTATTAGAACTAATACAAATAGAGGCCACACCTCTTTTATTAGAACTAATACAAATAGAGGCCACACCTCCTTTATTCGGACTAATACAAATAGAGGCCACACCTCCTTTATTAGAAGTAATACAAATAGAGGCCACACCCCTTTATTAGGACTAATACAAATAGAGGCCACACCTCCTTTATTAGAACTAATACAAGTAGAGGCCACACCTCCTTTATTAGAATTAATACAAGTAGAGGCCACAGCTCGTTTTATTAGGACTAATAGTAGTAGAGGCCACACCTTCTTCATACAAATAGAGGCCACATCCCCTTCATTAGGACTAATAGAAATAGAGTCCACACCTCCTTTATTAGAACTAATACAAGTAGAGGCCACAGCTCTTTTTATTAGGACTAATAGTAGTAGAGGCCACACCTCCTTCATACAAATAGAGGCCACACCCCCTTATTAGGACTAATACAAAATAGAGGCCACACCTCCTTCATTAGGACTAATATAAATAGAGGCCACACCTCCTTTATTAGGACTACTACAAATACAGGCCACACCTTCCTCATTAAGAATAATACAAATAGAGGACACACCTCCTTTTAAAACTAATACAAATAGAGGCCACACCTTCTTTGGCAGTGCCTCACATAGAAGCCACCCCTTCTTTATTTTGCCCATCACATGTAACAACCACACCTATAAGGACTGAGACATATTAAGATCATGCTTCCTTCACTGTGACTGGAGTACATAGGATTAGGGTTATGGTTAGGTCATGTTCAAGCGACTTTTATTTGACACGTTTGGCATGCATGCAGACATTGATCCATCGTTGTTCACCTAAACGCAGAGGCAAAAAGGTCGCATCTCATTCAAGTCACATGACCGCTTTTCGGATATGTGTCTGATCTAGGACCACATACGAAAGTGACTCAGATTTGTTTGTTTAAACAGCCCTAAAAAAATCTAATCTGTTTTACGTTAGGGTAAAAAAATATGAATTTGTGTCACTTCAGACTGGTAATGGGACAGGCACACGCCATTAGAGGGGACACATCCTTCATTGAAAAAGACACAAATAAAGCCATGCCTCCTTCATAAGGACCAGCATACATAAAGTCCACGGTACACATAAAGTTTGTCTTCTACACTGAAACCGACTCACATATGGGCCACGTGTCCTTCATTAGGACGCCTGTACCTGTTCATACAGTAGATCACTATCTTATTATGATTGATTTTTATGTGTATGTGTCTTCAGTCTGTTGATTACATCGATGGGCCACATTAAACTGACTGACTTCGGCCTCTCTAAGATGGGTCTCATGAGCCTCACCACAAACCTGTACGAGGGCCACATCGAGAAGGACGCTCGCGAGTTCCTGGACAAACAGGTATGAGACGGTCACCAGTCAATCCTGTTTAAACGGTAAAACGTTAATGCTAAAAGATTGTATGATAATAATCACCAAACTCTATTAGAACACATTAAGGTAAGGGGTGTGCTTTTTTGAATAGAACAGTATGGAAGATAACACTGCGAGTGACTTCATTTTCTCGTGGGTAGGTCTGTGGGACCCCGGAGTACATCGCCCCGGAGGTGATCCTGCGGCAGGGTTATGGGAAACCTGTGGACTGGTGGGCTTTGGGAATTATCCTCTATGAGTTCCTGGTAGGATGTGTGCCTTTCTTTGGGGACACACCTGAGGAGTTATTCGGCCAGGTGATCTCAGGTGAGTAGAGGTGTGTATCTCCTTCCAAAGATGAGGTCACCAACAATAAAACGGATATCAGTTACATATCATTTTTGGGCTGCATAAAGACGAACGTAATCCACCCATGCCAGTGGTGTTTCTCTCACATGATCCTAGAATGAAATTTGCTTATTAATAATTTTAAAAAAAAGTTTATTTAAAAAATGTATCTCGTAATCTCATGGTGATAGAAGTAGAAGTTCCTTCATGTCATTGGAAACTGAATCACGCCCCCTGCCCAGACATGTCAAATGCTTGCTCTGAAACATTTAGTGCTACAGTATATAAAAACAACAGCACTAAATTTAGCTGCGAGTTTGCTACCAAGAGCAGCAATTTTGCCAACTCTCACAAAAAAACAACAATGGAAAAACAAACAACAAACGAGGAGTTTATTAGTTAATTTTCCTTCATGTATAAATAGCAGATAAGGAGCTGTGCCAGATATAGCATGTGCTGGGTTTCTCACTAGTGGTGTGTGTGTTCGTGTGTGTGTTTGTGTGTAGACGACATTGCTTGGCCCGAGGGAGATGAAGCGTTGCCTAGCGACGCCCAGAACCTGATTTCCACCTTGTTGCAGACCAACCCGCTAGTGCGATTAGGAACAGGTAGGCCGAACTTGTCTCGAGGGGTTGGATGATGTGAAGATGGATGGACATATGAGTGTTGGATTGTATAATGCTATGAAATGTGATGATGAATGAATGAAAGAACAGAGATTCTGTGGTAGATGCTGTGCTGCATCAAGACATGAATGACATGATGGAAGAAAGGGTGGATGAATGGATGGGAAGATGGATGATGGATGAAAGAATGAACAATATGGATATGATGAATGTAAGGATGAAGGATATAAATGGATGGATTGGTGTGGTTTAGGATAAATGGAAGGATGGATAATGTGATGATGGATGGATAAATGAGTGCTGCAGTAGGTAGTTAAATGGGTGACAAGATGGATAGATGGGTTGATGGGAGCAATTTTAGAAGTTGTTTCAGACGAGGAAATCTTTTAAATGATGTAAATGCAACTGTAGGTTAAGACATGGGTGAATGGATGATGATGGATGGATGAAGGAAAGGAAGGGAGAAGGATATACACTGATCGGCCATAATGACGTTATGACAACCGCCTAATACTGAGTACTGTAGGTCCCATTTCTGCAACCAAAAACAGCGATTCATTGTGTGTTCATACACCTTTCTATTTGAGCTACTGTAGCTCTTCCGGTCTGCAGTGGTCAGGACATACCCCCAAAAAAATCCAAGGAAGGTCAACCGGTGAACTGGCGACAGGGTAGAGACACAACTGGACTCTACTTGTATTGACAAGTGTCAGAACACATAGTGCATCAATGTTATGGTGGCCAAAAGGAAGGAACTACTCAATAAGCATGGAGGGGGAAAATGATAAATGGATAGATGGATGATATGTTGATGGATGGTTAGATGGGGACATGATGCGTGCATGGATGGATGAAAGAGCCTTTGTAAGTTGTTCTGAATAATTTATAAAAAACTGTAAATGTAAATATAGGTAATTGATGGCCCGATGGATGGATGGAGGATATGTTTGGATTCCATGATGAATGCATAGAGGTGATAGGCAAATGATAAATGGACGGATGGATGGTATGATGATAAATAGATGAATGGATGGATGGAAGAACGTTTGTAAGTTGTTCTGGCTAAGGGAATTTGTAAAATCCTATACATGGAAGTTTGGGTAAATTGATGGATGGAGGATAGATGAATTGAAGGGTAGATGGATGGATATATACTGTAGATGGATGGGTGGGTGGAGGATTGATGGATATATGGATGAATGAATGATGCATTAGTAAGTGGGTTGATGGATTTCTGGATGGATGGATGGATGGATGAATGTATATGGGTGGATGGGTATGTTAGGTATAAAACATAGGTATGTTAGTGGCTGGATGGAGGATGGATAGGTTGGGTGGGTTAAGTGAGGAGTCAGGGTGTAGATGAATAAATGGATAGATGGATGGGTGGGTGGATGGACAGATGAATGGATGCTGTATTGGTGAGTGGGTTGATGGATTTCTTGATGTATGGATGGATGGATGAATGTACTGTATATGGGTGGATAAAATAACTTGTAAGTTCTGGATAAGGGAATTTGTTGAAAGTTGATGTAGATGGATGGATGGTTAATATGACAGATCAGTAGATGGAGATAGATAGATGGATCTTTAGAAGAATGACAATAAGTGGAATAATGACAGGACCGGTAAGATGTTCACATATTTGACTCTTTCCTCATCACCAGGAGGAGCATACGAGGTGAAGCAGCACTCGTTCTTCGCCGATCTGGACTGGAACAGTCTGCTGAGGCAGAAGGCGGAGTTCATCCCTCACCTAGAGTCGGAGGAGGACACCAGCTACTTTGACAGTGAGTCTCCTGACGTTCACAAAAAAAAGAAAGGTTGTTGAGGTAGCAATGCTGTACCGCGAGAGAAATAAACTAGGTTAAGAGTTTATTTTTCCAATTCATTATCAATCTATTATTCCCCTTTCATCACATCAAGCACTCTATTTATGTTTTCCTGTCTTTCTCAGCCCGCTCTGAGCGTTACCGGCACGTTAACTCGTACGACGAGGACGACACGAACGATGACGAGCCGGTGGAGATCAGACAGTTCTCCTCTTGCTCTCCACGCTTCAGCAAGGTCAGCGCCCATCCTATCGCTTTTAATCTCCCCTCATTCTCTGTCTCGCTCTCGTCCTCTGACTCACGACACTCTCACATCTTTCTCGCCCCACGCATATTTCTTTGCAAATATCACAAAAAAGGTGAGATGACAAAACGATGGGAATATCTCTCGTTTTCTCGCCGCTTTTTGCTTTTCTGTCCCGTCCTGTCATTTAACCCCCCTCTCTCTTTTCTTCAATCTATCCATGCCACTTTTATCTCTTCTTTCACCTCGACGTCTCCCCTGCCTTGCTAATTCTCTCGCTCCAGATGCGAAGAGGTTCTTATGAGACAACTAGAGTGAAAGGGCTGTGATTAAGAGAGCTCATGGAGAGCGCACACACTTTCTCCGTCTTGCTCAAACAGCGCTAAGCATACTCTGTATACAGCTTAGTCAGTATGGAAAAAAAGCATATATAAAATAGAGAAGTACTGTAGATCAGCATCTTGGTGCGATGTGAAATGAGTGAAACCTGTGAGTTTATACTCTGGCAAAGAAGGAGGAGTTCATTTACCGCTACAGTGTTGCAATTCTGAGTCAACTGCATAATAAATATATCCCTTCATTCCTTTAATATCACATGTCCCACACTTCGAGATATGATTTTTTTTTTATTACTGTAATTTACGATGGTGTAGTGGTTAGCACTGTCGCCTTGCACCTCTAGGAACCGGGTTTGATTCCTGGCCAGGTTCGATTTCCCCCTCTGTGTGCGTGGAGTTTGCATGTTCTCCCGGTGCTTAGTGGGTTTCCTCCGGGTACTCCAGTTTTCTCCCACAGTCCAAAGATTAGGCTAATTGGCGTTCCCAAATTGCCTGTAGTGTGTGTGTGTGTGTGTGTGTGTGTGTGTGTGTGTGTGTGTGTGTGTGTGTGCCTTGTGATGGATTGGCACCCTGTCCAGGGTGCCCTAAGTCTAATGGGATAGGCTCTAGGCCCCCTGCGACCCTGAAGCGATATACTCATGCTGTTGTGCTGGGTCTCTTCATAGCACAAACACCATTTGCTGGAATTGTCACTCAGCTGACGACGGACATTTAATGTAATTAACAGGGGTCAAAGTAGTTTTAAATTCATGGAGGTGTTGGACAGTCCAGTTAATCTTACAAATTTCTCTTTATATTTCCACTTATTCCGCTTTAGAGTATCAGCTAATTTTCGGCATCTAAGATTGAATCCTAAATAGCGTTAAATGAGAAGCTAGTACGCTATGGAAAGTGTACAGTCTCCATGATGAGTCTTCATTTCTGACATGAATCACCTGACACGTGATTACGAAATGCAATTATACAGAATAGTCACCAGGTGGCGATATTATCACTTCAAATACTACACAGCACTGTAGTTAGGTAACTTAATATATGTAGTGGAGTACAAAGTACATGTATTTTTGTAGGATGTAGTGGAGTGCAAGTAAAAAGTATCCACCAAAACTAAAAAATGCTAAAGTAAAGTACAGATAAATTAAATATGAACTTAAGTACAGTAATAAAGTAAATGTACTTGGTTAACTTCCACCTCTGAAGGTAGTTAGCTTTGTAGCTAAAAGGCGTTTCCGGAATGGCTTCAAGCAATTATTAAAGAAACAAAGTGTTGTTTAAGACGACATAACGTCAGATGTGTGTTCTTGCTGAAAGTGTGTCTGTGACTGGTTGTGAATGTGGATTTTGTCAGGCAGCTGCTCTCTCCTCAGTACTACAGACCGGACAGAACTACTTTCACCCACGCTGAGACCGACAGTTACTGTAATTATCGGTTATTAGAACACCCGCAACGGCAAGTGATGCATATAGTTAAACGTCCCAGTGCTGTTACTGTCTATTATCACCACTCATGGAATGTCTCTCGTCCAATCAGATTACTCAGTCAGAACTAAATGTTGTATAATATATCATTAGGAGAGGTTGGATGCTTTTAGGATTTATATGGAATTACCAAACGTTTTGCACTGATGCACACACCTGATCCTCATCCTGCCTGTGTTTAAAGCAGAAACGCTAGCGCAAAATATAACACTGATTATATGAACTACATGCTGCAATGTGCATGCTGCTTGAGCTCAGGCCTATAATTTTTACCCTGGTTGCTAGAGCACACTCCCACACACTTTGACACACACACACACTTGCGCTGTAGCAAACATTCATATCTTCAAGTTGCTCTTAATGTAAGAACACATTTGCACACCTCTCCAGATATTATATTACACGAAAAAAGAAAAAAAACTACAAGGATAAAGAGGTTTGTGTGGCACGACTCGAACTTGGCGCAGCAAATGTCCGAAAAAAATGAAGCATGCTGTAACTGAAAACAAAACTATAAAGACACAAAGCACTGCCTTCTAAAGAAATGCAGTCGTTTTAAAGTTTGTGTAGGCTTTAGGTAATGCTCTTACTCAGAAAGTTAGCGGCAGGTGACTTTCATTTTCGATGAAACTTAGGTGTAACATGTCAATCAAACAGCAAAATTAAAGCAGCAACTTCACAATTGGCAACACAGTACTGGTTTTGATTCCTCAGAACAGTCCATATGGTCTGATTTTTTTTTACAGGTTCCCATTAACAGTGCTCGTTCTCACCTGCAATTTCTTTGGCAGTATATGTAAGTATTACAGCTAGCTTTTCTACTGAGAAAGCCTAGCATGTAACATGTCAATCAAACAGAAAAATTACAGAGTACAGGGTATAGGTTATACATTATGGCCAAACCCACATATAGTGCTGTTTGAGTAACTACGAGGCAGTATTAAACAGTTTCAAGATTCAGTCGCTTTCGGCGTTTGTCCTCCCTTAGACACCTTAAAACCTGGCAGTATAATTCGCTAATGACGGTCTGGCCCCTGAGGACGAATTCTTGATGCACAGTGCCGCGAATGTCAAAAAACATGATGAGCATGCACTTGGTTGAGCTGCGGACCTGCCTCGCCTGGAGATAATAATTGCTTCATCTCAGGGTTGTACCCATCATGGTAGTAATCCTCAACATGAAGGACAGCTCATCCACGGCACACTGATGGAGTTTTTGGGAAACTTCAACACGGTGTTCCTTCTGCTCCTGGGTCAGCAGCCTCCTGACAAACATGGCAGCATGTTCAAATCACACATGAGGATTACCTGGACCGGTCCGTATGAAACACTGACAACGGCAGCAGTGTTGTGGATTGTTCTCCAACAACCATCATGCACAAGTTGCCAAATAGTTTTCAGGGGTTGAGGTCGTTGAAGATCTTCCCGATAATTTGCCGCCTTTTACTGATGTTTTCCCACTCTTAATGCGCATGTGCCACTCAGAATACCCCAGACGACTCATTGCAGCATCGCTGTAAATTTGCTGAATCATGTGAAACATTTCTGTGGCAGATTTGCCCAGTTTCATGAGCACAGAATTCATGGTTGATCCCAAAGTTAAAAAGAGGTATGAACTGATGGTGTCTGAGCTGCTATGGGTTCTTTTACAGGTGTACAGCAGCATGGAGCACCTGTCACAGCTGGAGCAGAAAGCACCGGTGGTGACCCGGCGAGAGCATAAAGGACGTCGCGAGGACAAAATGGCTAAGAGAGAGAGCCTCGGCAGCTTCAGCAAGAGCTGGAGGACAGGCTCACCAGAGATGTAAGTGCTGGTGCGAGTGTGTGGCTGCATGTTTAAACCAGTATGAAGTAGACAGCATTGCCTACTGTACTAACTCTAAATTCAGATCACTTTGTGCATGGAGTTGAACATTCCTCATTATACATGGCATGCCTATTTGTAGGAAGCGTCTGTCGTGTTCTGAGTCTCTGTATATGGAAGGAGATTCCAGTCCTCCACTAGGCGCCAGACGACGCTTTTCTGCGTTGATGGACACGCACCGTTTCGCCTCGCCTCTAGAGGGCGATGGAGAGACGCAGTCTCAACAAAGTGGGGCTAAAAGCAGGGGGTCATCACTAGAGGGTACCACTGCACCGTCATCACCCAGTGCTAGTGAACCTATCACTTCAGTAAAGGAGGCGCCAGGAGTGAGTGTGGGAGGTGAGGACAGGGAAAGTGTCCGTACTGTCGTAAATTAATGTTCTGGTATAGTTACTATAATGATGTATTGTATATATGGGTATATTATTATATGGGTATATTATCTTTTTGCAGATAAGCCAAAAAAACTCTGTGAGGTATCAGCACCACAACCCATTCCATCAGCACCACAGCCCATTCCATCAGCACCACAGCCCATTCCATCAGCCACAGGTGCAGCAGCAGTACCGGTTTTCCGCGACGCTGTTGTCATGGGTGACTCCCCCAGCCAGAGGGCCACCAATGACCTGGTTCTAAGGCGAGCACGCCACCAGCAGCTCACTGGAGACAGTGAGAAACGAACCACACGTCCTGGCAACAAAGTCATCAAATCTGCCTCGGCTACAGCGCTGTCTGTCATCATTCCAGCAGGTAAATTATTCACCAACGAACTTATGAATGAATATTCATTGGTAATTTATTGTATGATTTCTCGATCCACTGGTATAATCTGCTTTTTTCTTATCCGTATAGTCGAGCAGCATGCTAGCTCGCCTCTGGCTAGCCCAATGTCCCCTCGCTCAGTCTCGTCCAACCCATCTTCACGAGACTCATCCCCAAGCCGAGACTACGGCCCTACGGTTAGCGTACTCCGCTCACCCATCACTATCCAGCGCTCTGGAAAAAAGTACGGCTTTACACTGCGGGCCATCCGCGTCTACATGGGGGACAGTGATGTTTACAGTGTCCACCACATGATCTGGGTAAGAAATTTATGAAATAGGCGCATTATTTCTTGAACTATTCTTTTTCCAGTTTAGCTGTGGACAACTCCCACCTGGGCGGCATCTTTTTCAGCTGCTGCTTAGGCAATAAACAGCCCTTAGTCCTGTAGGCATCAGCTAACCAGTAACCATGTAAATTGTGCAGTGTTTCTTGCTTAGGTCTTCATTTAGTTTACTTCTTTTGATTTTTGTACATTCTTAGCACGTAGAAGAAGGCGGTCCAGCTCAGGAGGCAGGAATGTGTGCAGGCGACCTCATCACACATGTCAACGGAGAATCTGTGCATGGATTGGTTCATACAGAAGTGGTGGAGCTCATTCTGAAGGTAAGGATGGTGTTATTTAATTAATACTTGTTATCATTGGTAAAATATGCCATTAAAAGAGTTCCTTAAACCAAACAGATATTATTCTACAAAATAACTAATAACCATCTGTAGAAACAGCATATGGGCAGAACGGCTACTTGGGTCGACTCCTTGTTTCTCATGTTCTTCTACTGCAATATATTTATTGAAATGGTGAGACTACACATAAGATTATATTTTTTTCTATGAGTTTAGAGTGGCAATAAGGTGACTGTCACCACCACGCCCTTCGAGAACACATCGATCAAAGTGGGTCCTGCTCGCAGATCCAGCTACAAATCCAAGATGGCCCGACGCAGTAAAAGAACAGTCAAAGAGGGACAGGAAAGGTAACAAAATATCTAAAAGATAAAAGATAATACAGACCCAAATTAAAAGGTATCATAATTAAAATATTGTTACTTTTCTCTCCTTTTGCTCTGCAGTAAGAAACGAAGTTCTCTGTTCCGCCAGATAACCAAGCAGTCGAATCTTCTGCACACTAGCCGTAGTCTATCATCTTTAAACCGCTCTTTGTCTTCTAGTGAGAGTTTGCCCGGCTCTCCGACACATAGTCTGTCTGCCCGGTCACCCACTCAAAGCTACCGCTCCAGTCCTGACTCCTCTTACCTAGGTGAGTAGGTTACATAGATAAAACAAGTCAAATAACTGTTGGGGACTTGCTTCTAGATGACCAGATGTAATACCATCCTGTTTGCAGGTGCCTCTTCTCAGAGCAGCTCTCCAGCCTCAAGCACACCAAATTCTCCTGCTGCCTCCCAGCACATGCGTCCTAGCTCTCTCCACGGCCTATCCCCCAAACTGCACCGTCAGTACCGCTCAGCCCGGTGCAAATCCGCTGGCAACATCCCTCTGTCCCCTCTTGCACATACGCCATCACCGACACAGTCTTCACCTCCGTCCTTGTCGGGTCACACAGTTGGAAGTTCCAATATGACCCAGAGCTTCCCCGTCAAGCTTCACTCATCTCCTCCTATTACAAGGCCGAGGCCCAAGAGTGCCGAACCACCCCGTTCTCCACTTCTCAAACGGGTGCAGTCAGCAGAGAAGCTCGGGTCGCCTTTATCTTCTTCTTCATCTTCCAGTGACAAGAAAGGCGGAATTGGGGCAATGAGGAAGCACAGTCTGGAAGTTGGCCATTCGGATTATCGTAAGGAGGGCTTCCATTGTGAGCTGGGTCTTCAAAGCTTGTTGGAAACAGAAGGGGAGAATCTGGCCTCGACATCTGCAACAACCCCATCACCTACCCGACCAACAGTTCCATCAACCATGGAGACAGGTGTTTTTAAGCCAGTAAGGAAACTGGGCAGGCAGGAGTCCCCACTGAGTAGAGATGCTTTGCTTGCTGCAAGAGTAAAGGAAAAGGACAATGGCAGGGTGAAATCTGGTGATTTAACCCTGTCAAGTGACAGTAAACTGGCAATTGTCTTGGAGAAGTCACCACCTGCTACTGAGGCTCAGCAAGATACCATGAGCAAGAAAGTCCCAGAAGAGATCTCAAGTCACATAAGATCTCTCATTGTTGACGTGGCTCAGCGATCACCATCCATACCAAGAGATACAAGCCTAGCCAAACTTGAAACTAATCAGCCTGTTGTGACCAAACCTTCACCCGTTGCACCAGAGTCTAAACTTAGTGTAGCTCCATTAATTCCATCACCTCTGACGTCTACTCCAAAAAGCACAGAACTTACTCCAAGTGTTACTGTAGGAGGTAAGCATCAAATTTGTGACACCAAGTCACCAAGAATGATTGTCCAAACCCAGACACCAGGGACTGCCAAAGCTCACCAGAGTTCTTTCAGTCTTGTCAAGGACTTGCAAGTAAAAGAGTCTGAAAAGAAAGCAGAAATGAAAGAAATAAAACTAGAGACAGGAAAGACTGTTGCCTCTGTTAAGTCTGGTGGGCCATTCAGTGGCCATGTAAAGGCATCTCCACTTCCTGACAAAGTCCCAGTGACAACCACAGAAGTATCCAGAGTTATCAAGGGACCATCAAATGGAGACACACTAAAAAAGTCAGGATCAGAAACCCATAGTAGGACTCCAGTGAGATCTGGCTTGCCTCCTTCCAAGGGGGTTGTTTCACCCTTCCCACCCCAGGTCCAATCTCCTGCTCTGGGCAAGCTACGACAAGACAAGGGCCTTTCTCCAGTCAACTGCTACCGAGGCACCTTGGACTGGGAAGACAAGTGTCTCTTGGAGGTTGTTGAGGAGCATTCTCCTTCTCCTACACCATCTCCTACTGGAGCCACTCCTAGCCTGTCAAAATCACCTCTCCAACCTGTAGTAACTCAATACTTATCGCCTAGTGACAAAAGTGGCTCAACTAGTGTGTCGAAAATCGGGCAAGAAGCAGCCAAAGTGTTAATCCAGGGGGTTGCAAAGGACAAGGAAGCTGTTAAATCAGCAGAGCAAACCAAGGCTGTTGCACAAGGAAAGACTGAGGTTTCAGCTGGGAGTAGCCCAAACGTGAAAGTAGCAACACCAATCCCTACCGGCACAATACCACAGAAAAAGAATGAGAGCACGAAGAATGGCTTGTGATGTTTCAGCACAGTCTGCTTTTGCCTTTATTGCAGATTTAGCACTTAAACACATCAGGACAAAAATATTAAGATCAAGCAAGAGATGAGACAAAACATTTGTGCAGAAGTTCTTCTAATAACAGTTTTATTTACTGTATATAAGAAAAAATAGTAGATGTATTACAGTTATGTGTGTTGAGAGTGATGAGTGTTGCTTGATTGGCAAGGTGAAAAAGAAAGTGCAAAGTGCTTTAACAGATCAAATAATGCTGAAGTCCGTAAATGCAGATACGTTGCTTACGAAAAATTATTTCTTCCTCAGACATTCACTAAAACAAACAACACTGCAAGGATCTTACCATTGGTTATACTTATGAAAGAGTTATTTCTCTTGAGTTAGATGCCTCTGTGTGTGATTAGCATGCCGTCCAGTGATTATGCAGCTAGCGCTCAAACTGCCTGTGGCTTCTTCTTAAGCTGTGTAGGTGGGGATGGGGGGGATGGGTGGCGGGGAGGAGGGGGGGGGGTATAAGTGGGACCAAAAAATAAAAAACCCTGAAAGATTTCATTTCCGTCAGCCCATAAACCAACGGACGATTTAAGAAGGAAAGCCGTGAATTAAGATGGTTTTGAATTATCATACACTGCATGCAAGTAAGAAGTATAGCCTTCTTATCAGGTGCCAACAGGAGGCCTGGCATAGGAGCCCAGTGACAGCTTCCTTCATCGCAGCTTAAACAGCGCTGATATAATCGCTGACTGGGGCTCATTTTAATACCGTTTGTGGGCTTTGTATCCGCTCTGTTAAACAGGTGCCTTTCAGCTGGGTTTGCCGAGACACGTTTACGACTGCGCTGTCAGAACGGATAAAGAGGAAAGGTCCTAATGGAAAAAGCAGCGTTTTGCACTTTTGGAAATGTATTTAGCAAAGCGTGTAGATGAGCAACATGGTTGAACACATGATTTCAGTTCCCATTTATAGTCAAGGACGTTTTTGCTTGAAGTATTGTAACACATTTCAATATGTTATAGAAATCATTTAGCAAAAAAATAAATAAAAATGCAAGCACCTTTCATGTCAAAACCCACACCTTGGTAGATAAGCTAACTCCATTATCACAATTAATTCTATGATTAAGATTTAGTATGATATCTACTGGCGGCACGGTGGTGTAGTGGTTAGCACTGTCGCCTTGCACCTCCAGGGTCTGGGTTCGATTCCCGTCTGTGTGCATGGAGTTTGCATGTTCTCCCCGTGCTTGGTGGGTTTCCTCCGGGTACTCCGGTTTCCTCCCACAGT
>JAQMYI010000010.1:5581452-5596739 GCA_030014275.1 Clariallabes melas
CTTCTCACCCGCTATACAGAGTTCTCACCGACCAGAGGAGCAACTTCAGCCAGAGACTAATTATGACCAGGTGTTCTGGTCATAACAGAACACCCCCCCCCCCCCCAGAGCAATTTCCCTCTGGGATTAATAAAGTTCTTTGAATCTTGAATCTTGAATCACTCAGTCTGGTTGGGGGTCCAGATCTGGAAAGTCTGGTGGTTGTTCCAAATCCCTTCCATTTGAGAATGGTGAAAGCTATCCTGCTCTTTTATAGACCTTTTATAGACATGTGAGTGTCTTTGCTAATGTTGTCCAATGAATTAAATTCCAGGCTCAGATGGGCTCCAGTCAAGTTGTAGAAACATCTCAAGAACCACTGATAGGAGTAGGGTGCATCAAAGCTCAATTGCAAGTGTCATACATAAGGGTCTGAATACTTAAGGATATACAGTAGGATATTGAGATATTTGAGATGAGTGTGAAAAATAAGAAAACGTGGAAAACTTGAAGAGGTCTAAAATGATTCATGTCAGCACTGCAAATACATTTCTGTTCATGTGTGCCACTGCCATTGCAATAAAAATGCCATTATTCAGATGGCGGAGTTAAATTCGCTCAGGCTCATTTTGGATCTACAGTACTGATCTCAGGCTCACACTTATCTATTATCTCTCCTCGATCCTTCACACTCTGAAAGATTCACACGTTGTCTAATTGCAGGCAAGTTACTTCATTTGACATGGTTTTGATATGAAATTTTTAAGAATCGATTAAACTTTTCGCTTCCTTTTCCCCTTCTTTTTTTGTTTTTGCGTACTGGTCTGTCGTTTGTCTCTGGCGCACTGTGCATACACAACGAGGCCTTACCGACCGCGCACAAGATTGATTTCATAAATCACTCTCTCGTTTGTAATGGCTTCCTTTCTCCTCTACGCTGCCCGCCATCTTTTTTTTTTCCTTTAAGCCACCAGCAAAAAGTCCTTCAATAAATGGCACGTCACTGTTGTGTGTAATGCAGGAGAGACAAACATTAAACTAATGACAGTAATGGGGCTTTCTGAATGCCAAGTGTGTGTGTGTGTGTGTGTGTGAAAGAGAGAGATGGAGACCTGCACATTGATAAGTTTACAGTACGCCTAAAACAACTTCAAGTCAGGTAAAAATGGGGAAAAATGCAGTGTTTTAATGAGAAAAAAAAGTGAATACTTTTTTGACCCTTCACTCTTTCTTTTTCGATTTTTATTAAATTAAGAAAGGCTAAAAAATATGAACCAGGGAAAATGTGTTTAAAAAAAGGCTATTATGCGTGGTTATCATCTGACCAAAATAAACTTTGGAAGTTTAAGATGGATGGATGGATGGATGGTTGGATGGATGGATGGGTGGATGGATGGATGGATGGATGGATGGATAAATGGATAGATGGATAGAAAGAATTCAATGCTCTTCTCAATCAAGATCATGTCCTCCAAGACTGCATGGCTTTCATCCACGTTCCCTGGTTTCCCTCCACTTCATGTCAAAAACATGTAGATAGCTGGATTGTCTATGTTTGTAGTTTCTTCCCAGTGTGTGTGTGTGTGTGTGTGTGTGTGTGTGTGTGTTCACTGCTGACAGCTACTGTATCTCTGTATCGCTAACTCTTCTTCTAGCTTCTCTACTTTTCACGTTGCTATGCGATGCATCAAGAACAGGCAGGAGAGCTGAGAGATTCTTTCAAACGTAGGCTAGACAGCACAACGCGGAAACGGCGTTCGTCCGGCTTGATAGACATTCTGGTTCACACCTCAGCTCAAAGCAGGTTTGAATGACAGTTTGCCAGCAGCAAGACCGAAGCAACAAGTCTCGCCTTGTTCTCGTCTCGTTCTATACTCCATCTGGTACCTGATCGTATTTGTTGCAGGTTGGTAGCTCCGGGGAGAAATGAACACAAGATCTCAGGCATGGGACAGTATGAAAAATTGAGGTATAATAACTCGGCAATGTAATGGACTAGCACAGTATTTGATATATGGTATTACCTCCAGAGCTGTAAAGCATAGGTGGACTGTTGATTCGATTTGATTTGATTTTGGGGCATTACGATTTTTCATCCGATTCGATTCAAAAGCACTAATATTTACTGTCGGATTTGTCTCAAGCAGCTGTATTTTACGTTTTAAAGCATTAGGAACTACTGAAATTATCTAATAGCCATCGGTTGCAATGATGTGCAACGTGTGCTGTTGGTTATTTAAATGTCTTTTTTTTTTTTTATCCTACAAAACTTCTGCTTTAGACTCCGGTCCAATAGGTGGTGGTATAACATCAAATTGCTCATGAAATCAAAAGAAGAAAAAGCAAGTATTTGTAAGCAGATAATTAAATTTTTACGAATCAATCAGACTTTTTGCTCTCTTTCCCTCTTCTATTGATAACTGACAATTGATTAAATCGCACATCTCTAATGACTTCACATTTTCAACAGGAACGATAATAAAAGTGATGAATAAAAGTGTTTTCGGTGCACAGGAGAAGAACACAACGTGGCTTACTGTATGTGCCACGTCTGCTCACCACGATTGTCCCGAGTGGATATTTGAGTTTCTCCAGCCCTCCTGACAGCGTAACCCAAACTAACAATTCTCCTCTGACCTCTCTCATCAAGGTGTGTGTGCTGCTTTTTTTTTGTCGTTTTGCGTCAGACTCTGCATTTATAACAATTGTCTTTAGTTCACTGACTTTTCTAATCTTCCAAACCAACTTCATAAAACTAAACGTTCACTCTCCTGAAAAAAAAAAAAAAAAGATGAATAACTGACTTTATGGGACTTGAGAAAGTCTTTGAAGATAGTTTGATGATAATTGTAGCATCAAGCGAGGATACATCTGTACCACACACACACACACACACACACACACACACACACACACACACACACACACACACACACACACACACAAATCTCTGTTTAAAACCAAGCAACCCCAACCACATAACCATCAACTATTTCCTGATACGTGTATTTACGTTACTGAATGAAAAAAAAAAAAACAGTATAGGGAAGGTGAGGAAGTGAGCGAGAGAGAGAGAGAGAGAGAGATCCTCACCGTAAAGACATCGTCGTCTCCCAGTTCCGTCTCATTCTGTAGCGTGGACGAGGACGTGGTGGACCCTGCAAAAACACAACAAACAACATCCTGAATATACATTATACACACGTTATAATGCACTTAACGTGGAAGCGTTTCTATGTTATGGTTTCTATAGTAACGGCTTATCGACAGGTTTGCACAGTGGACCTGCTCCATACTGCCGAGGCTAGTAACAAAAGGTGTTCTAATACCCCTATCTCACCTATGCGGTTTGACTCATGGTGAGATGCGGAGTTAGGCACCATGAGTCGCCGCGATTGCCCGCCGATGTTCCGCTGGCGTTCTGTAAGGACCGCAAGTTTCCACGAGCATGTTTACTTTTTTGCGCGGAAAGATGGAAACGTACTCACAGCGCCAAAAACTCACGGTGAATCATGATGAACCCTACTTATGGCCACCGCGCGAAACCGCGTAGGTGAGGGTATTAGTAAAAATGTCTAATCTTGAGAAGTTTTCAGGAAGGTGTATAGCTATGCGATTTAGTTTTTTTCTTTTAACAATTTTAATACAATTTTATTACAATTCTAAGACCTGGAACCTTCTAGTATACCTTCTGGTATCTCCGTCATCCAACAATTATTATTTCTAAACAAACTTAGCAAATGATTCACTCTTACCACACGTGATGCCGGTGTGGGAATAGTTTATAGTGCGCCACCTGTAGGATTATAAAGAAAAGTTTTACCGCCTCCTCCAAAGTCTTAAGCTTTGGTCGAGCAGTTCTGAACATCCAGGCGGGTACTGTACATGCAGCTTCTAACGCGCGTGTTTCGGGACTAATTAGCACTCGCTGTGTTTTGAGACTGGTGTAAGACTAATTCACTTCCATCCATCCTCACCATCCGTCAGGTCCTCGATGGCCTTCCTGACGCCACGGTCGAAGGCACGGGCGTCCGCCGGACTCTGGAACGTCAGGCCGCACTTCTTGTTGTCCACCCGCCAGTGATGGAACGTTGGAGTGGCCTTAGTGTAGGTCAGGTCCTTCTTCAGGAAGCACTTGAGGATCACCTGCGTACAGAACATCAGCACTCTGTATCACTGCATCTGTAACTTTGTCAACACCTGTCAATGGATTATCACCAGATATGTCATGGTTGGGTGAATCTTGGTTGGGTTAATACCAGGGAGGGAGGCTTCGATACCTGGCTCAGATATACAGTATGCTGCATATACATCCACAAGGACCAGTAGTCTGGTGAATGCATTTGTTGATTGCAAATACATTTGGGAGTAATATTTTAATAGTCCTTGTTATTGGATTGTTTGGTTACTTAGTATAAGTCTCAAACGCTTCTTAACTCTAGTTGTTGTTGTCAGTCTTTCGGCAGCTCCCGTTGAGTGGTCGCCACAATGGACCATTCGATCTGCCCTACAACAAGGCACAGGTTTTTACGCTGGATGCCCTTCCTGACGCAACCCTCCCATTTTATCTAGGCCTGGGACCGGCACTGTATCCAGTGGCTGGGGTTTGGGCGTTGGCTAGGAATCGAACCTGGGGGCCATCTGATATTTATTCATTGTCTATACCGCATTGTCCTGTCAATCCATCGCAGGACACACAGGAAGTTTGGGAATACCAATTAACCAAATCTGCAAGTCTGTGGACTGTGGGAGAAAACCAGACCACACAGAGGAAACCCACCAAGGTGGAAATCAAACCCTAACCCTAGAGGTGCGAGGCCACAGTGCTAACCACTACACCACCATGCCACCTTGTATACGCTGAAATATGGCATAAAAATGATTGCACCTCCATCTGTCGTTCTTTTATTGTTGTTTTTCATTCCTCTTTCAATCACATTTAGCATTTTCTTAAAGAAGGCAACACTAATGGGACAAACATTAAACTAGACTGCACCCAAAGAGGGGGACGAATTGCTGTTTTAGAGATGGGAAATAAAAAAATGTCTGGTATGGTGGAGGAACCCTCACTCATACAGAGATACTTCTAAAATATAGACAACCATATTCATAAACACACCTGCTTGTCGCGGAGTCTCTCTCCATAGATAAGGAACCCGTTGCGGCCAAGGAGGTCCAGATCGCCTGGAGCCACCTTACACACGCCCACCCGGCTGAGCCCGCCCCCTTCCTGAGCCAGCCAACCACCACTCGAGTCGTCCCTCGTCATCACCACCGCCTTCACGCGCACCAGGTAGTCGTCACTGTGGAGACAGATGAAGAGAAAACAAGGAAGTGTCACACGAGGAGGGCAAAATGTTTCATTACTCAGGAATATTCGCCGCAGAACCTGAGATCCGAGCAAGGTGTCAGATTTACCTACACACCTCAAACTGAGAACTATGCAAAGCAGTGGTGCGGAGAATCAGATTAAAGTTGTTTGTGCTGCCAAAGCAAAGGGTGTTATAGTCTGGGAACGACAGCTAATCACGGCCACAGGGGACGTTAGGCAAACTCTCACCTCCCTCAACAAGATCTGTTTAGGACCTGCTGGTTTAATACACATGCTCGTGTTAATTATTGAATTAAATTAAAATGTTTCGATCAGGCCCCTTATCCCCATACCAAGACATCTTGGACAATGCTATGCTTTCAATTTGTGGCCACAGTTTGGGGAAGGCCCTATTCTATTCCAACACGACTCTGCCCCAGTGCAAAAAGCAAGGACTGTAAAAACATGGTTTGATGCTTTCCAGTTCGGTGTGGAAAAACTTGATTGGCCCAAACACAGAGCCCTGATCTCAACCCCAGCGAGCACCTTTGGGATGGACAGGAACGGAGATTGCGAGCCAGGCCTTCTCGTCCAACATCAGTGACTGACCTCATAAATGTTCTACAGAATGAATGGGCATGAATTTCCACAGTAAGCCCTGTCTATGCTTTTATACCCTGGTGTATATTAGTGATGGGAATCAGGAACCATTCCATAATCAATCATCGGTTTGAGTAAATCCGTTAATGATTGATTAATAGTCGCTTCGACCGCACAGTACAATACATCTTGCATTTGTTGTGTTTCCTGAAAATCAATCCGACCACCATTCACTATTACTAGACCCAGAGTACATTACACACACGTACATCATCTAGGATTACTCGCTAAAGCATTCAATACGAAGTACAACCGTTACAAAGACGACACAGCTGTCAAAGCAGAAATACACCATCACTGGAGGCCAACTGTTTACCATTGGTCATATACTCCTCCCTGTGTTTACTTGTATCATTCAGGAGCTGCCTTTCTTCCCAGGAAAACTGTATAACAGGTCTGCTTGAGAGGAGGCACGTTGGTATAGTGGTTAGAAGTAGACCCTTTTCCACCAATGAGGTTCCAGAGCTAGTTTAGAGCCGACGCCCTATTTTGAACCACTTCTTTATTTTTTCCGATAGCCAAAGCACCGGCCCTCAGACAGAAAAATCGATTACATGGTGGCACACTTTGCTGGACTAGAACAAAGAACGTTACATCAGGGGGACCACCATCTTCAAAAAATGCACTCAATATGCAATGGCCAGCTCAAATGCTTTCTAGCAATGATAAAGTCTGTCGCAAAGCCATGGTGACGTTCCCATTGCCCATTGCTTGTGCTTGCTGCTAGCAAATATAATTCATAAAATAAAAAATAAAAAAATTATTAAATTCAATTCTTATTAGCAAGACTTTGTAAAAAATTACAACCCGCACCTTTAAACCTGCTAACCAGGCACACAGACACTTCTTTGTGTCTGTGAAGCAATCACAGAAGATCTTGGCTACAGATGTTTTAATCAATATAAATCTTTTAATTGTGATTTCCAGCATGTAAGGTAGACGATATGTTTTTCCCGCTGACCTCCCTGCTGTCCCAAAGTCTGTGATGCAAAAGAAGGCCTCGTCAAGTCACATAGAGGAAGAGACTCGTTATGCAAATGGCACCGGTTCTTGGCAGGGAGTGTGGGAACCGCTTTAATTGAAGGCCCGATTTTCATGTCTGTGTTTGAGGCTACGGATCAAAGAGAGACGCAGAGAATGGAAATGGTGTTAACGGTTCATTCAACCGACGCTCCCTGAACCAGACAATTCGTTACCGTTCATTGTGTTTTCCACAAATTTCTAAAGGTGTAAAAAATTAATTTTGGTTTATCAACCCTATTATATCTGATAAGAGTCAGCTCTAGGTCTTTTTTTGAGAGGTTGCCATGACTATGACATCCTGTTGTCTCTTGTTCGGCTCCCGATGCCACACGGACAGGAACAAAACACCGCACCGCATCAGCGGGACAGAAAAACATCCTATAGACATAAAACATTAGTGTGTATATATACAGCTCGAGAGTGTGTGTGTGTGTGTGTGTGTATGCACGCTCTTGTGCAAGCTTGCTGACATACATCTGTATGACTAAATCAATAACAGATCAACATTTACAATACACATGAAAAAATAACGATCACTTGGGGTTAAAGAACTTTATCGCAGAGCCCATTCTGGGGCAGACGTACCAAAGGTGAGCTTCTCAGCATTGCTAGATTCTTACTGGTTTAAAGATTATTTATTTATCCATTTCTTCTTTCTAGTTTACTCATAAGTTTGTATGCAAAGGTGAAATATCATCCTCATTTTAAGGAAGAAAAACCCTGCATCTCCATGCTACCTGGTAGAATCGCATTTCCAGCTGAAATTTGAATGCACATGGATCAAATCAAGGAAGGGCTAAAAGTTCATAAATATGTACACCAAACAAGCTCTTCAGAGAATTTCGAGTGGCATAGAAACCCCATCGCCAACTAGAAGCATAAATCAGGCTTTAACATTATTTTCTTTTATAAATTGAAGCAGTACAAATCAAGGTACGTACTGTGACACTATATAAACCCTAAATAATCCTTCTGGAATTACTCAGCTTTTCACATCTGCTATTCGACATGAATCTCTCCTCACCAAAATGCTCATAATAATAATTAGGATTTCACCGTTAATGTGATTTCTCCAAGGGTATACCAGTACTGTATTCCTTCCTGTAAGACGCCTGCCCCCCTGTTAATAGAACAGGATACAGGAAGTGGGCTGAGCAGTAGAACATGCTGGGTGTGGGAGGTTTTGTGAAGATCCACTTCACATATCTCGCTAGGACAATCACAAATGTTTAGACCTTTCAGCTAGCAAATGGTTTAATGCTTAACTGCCTGGCCATAAAGCTCACAATACTGCACATGGGGCATTTAGGGTTGAACACACATTCAGCTGGTGAAATCATCTCCAACAGTTAGTAGTTTCCAAAGCCAACAACAAAATCAATTCCACAACATAATCCAAAGTTGAATCTCTGCTGTATTATCTTTTATTGTACCACAGCGGCATCACATTCTGATGCTCAATGCCATCTAATCAATAATTGAAGGCCAAGCACTATGACATCAGCCCTATGTCATCATAGTGTGGCCCTCTTGTTCTTCTAAGGGTTTTTTTTTCAGCATCCAGGACTTTTTGGGGGTCTTATTATGCTCAAAACGTCATGGCAGAAAGACTGAAATCTGCTGTCATTAGCCGGCACGGGGCCCCGCACATGAGATTTTGCTGCTTAGCTCATACACACTTGCACGTATGCGTACGAAACCTGGTACACATTTAGAGGGCTCAACTCAACAAGAAGTCAGCTATTTTGGTTCGTTTGCAAAATGATGGATGTTGATGTACTCCTCCTAGGTGATTTATACCATCGCCACCAAACCGGCCCTATGTGATATCAAGACATTGAGGAGGCAAAATTGCGGAGGAAATTGTGATATCTCAAACAGGTCAGCCATGGCGACGCCTTAAACCTATGCCAAAAAGTATTAAGTAATTTAACAAACACGGCATTACGGATATGATCGATAGGTGTTTTCTGTAAGGAGATCCTTATTGTGGAAGGAGTCTCCAGTTTCAGTGACTTTAGAATATTTTAATGTTTGTGCTTACTCTGTATTTTATTGTCTTATAAACTTAATAAGTAATAATAACTCTGCTTTATGGAGACACCTTTTTCTACAATATCTGGACATTTCTATATAACATTTGTCAAGGTCAATGATGTATATTTGCAAGACTTACAAGATGGGCCAATCTAATATAATATGGCATAATATATATTATAATTATATAATATATACCATCAATATTTTTTTTTTTAGAAAAAGCTGTTATCAAAAGCTTATTAACAAGCAGTAGAACACTTCCTAAGTGAGGAGCAAGCAGCTAAGACCATAGCATGTATCAACTACTACTTGCTAGCATTAAAAGATGAGGAAAAGGAGAGAGGGTATCCCTTTATTTCTGACTGTGTAGATGGGATCATCCTAATTGGCACTCTCTCACCTAGTAATGATTGTTAGCTGAGTTTGAATTGTCAATAAAATCATTGTGAGTGAGTCAGCACTTTTCCTGACATGATAACTGGTTGAGATTAGCTAGCAGGGACAAGTGTAGCTTGTAGGAACAGAGTAGCTTGTAGGAACCTGATTAGACAGATAGGGAATAAGCTAACTAGCTAGCTGTGTTAGCAATACTGTCAAATACAATATTAGTTCTATGCAGGAGATTGTAGCAAAGAACGGGTAGCAGGACTGCTAGTAGAATTTTGCTAATTAGCAAAATAAAAACAGCCAAGGCTAATTTTCATCTAATATTTGGTACATTTTCGCATGGGCCGATGATAATACTATTGATAGTGTCATTATTATTGATTAATTACATTTTTATTAATTCGCGTAGTCTTATTAATAACATTAATCGCGTAGTGCTCGGCTATTAATAACAGAACGCTTATGGCCATATCTCCAAGTTTCATTTCCTCATTAGCCGATAGCAAGGACCATCAACTAGCTAGCTATCACAGAAGCGTGTTATTCCCTGACCCGACTGGCCAAAAAAAAAAACAACCAAACGAGCAAACATTGGTCATATTTTTTTTCCATTGATAGTGTTCATTATTTATAGACGTAACGCCGGGGTTCATGCGTATTTTAGCTTCAGATACTGTTAGCTAATAATATTGAATTCATAACACTAGCATAATGCATAAGATGTAGTTCGATGTGATGGTATCCAAGATGTTTTTGTAGCCTGCAAAGAAACGAATGCTGCTTAGCTATGTGAAATTAATATGCAATGAGGATATTATCCATGCCATAAACATGATATAGGGAACTAGGTACAGTATGTTGGTCTGTATTTTGCCCCACCGCAGACTGCCACTAAAGCTGTGCGATTCAATCAAATCAGTTTTCAATTCTAAATCGATTCACTTCTTTTTTATATTATTCAGGTATACATACAACCATTAAGAGGTCTAAAATTGACAGCTTTCTTAAAAATATTTAAGAGCTTCTGCACAAAATGAAAACTGCCTTCATCTTGTGTTTTGAGAGAGTACCGCATCTTCTTCTTTTGAATTTATGGGTGGTTGGTGCAATTTCGCCACCTATTGGACTGGAGTGTGAAGAAGAATATTGGCAAGAAAAAAGATGATCACTTTCCACAACTCTTAATATACAAACACTCAACAACACAAGCTACACAGCATTTCAGTGCTTATTAGATCATATATTAGTAGTTTTTAATGCTCCAAAACTGATCGGAATATCTTAAGACAAATCAGTAACATAAATATTATCAATAAATATTTTTAAATCTAATCAGATGAACAATCTGATCTTTGATTCACACTAATTGGCCACCCCACTGTAAAAGGTCTGGCTACACTACTTACTTTTACAGCGAAAAGAATTCCCCCAATTCTCTAAGACATAACTTCCTGTATAACCAAAAAATCCTTGGGAAAGCCATATTTCTAAAAGCGCATTGAATTATCATATACTATTACTGGGCATTCTGTGATTTCCTGAGCTCACTGGATAGTGTCTGCTATGGATTTGGATGTGGTTACAAAAACTTTTTTTGAAACATAAATCTTATGATACGTATCATTAAATACTGGAATATCGTAACTCCATCTGTGGATAAAAACCAAAGAATTTCTCGGACCATTAGTATTTATTATTGTACATTGCCTGAGATTCCATCCTGCCTTGTGTGTGTGTGTGTGTGTGTGTGTGTGTGTGTGTGTGTGTGTGTGTGTGTGTGTGTGTGTGTGTGTTTTTGCTCAGCACGGGTGTAAGTGGGTCATAAATTAGAATAATAAAAGATAACAATTCCCACAACGCCCGAGTCACACACACGTTCTGTCCACAAGCCCTCAGCAAGAGCGAGATAAAGAGCAGCGATAAGCAATGAAAAGAGTTTTAGCTGATAGGCCGTGTTGGACCCGCGGGAGCCGAAAGCTATCGGTCTTGTGTGCTAATCAATAGCGTGTGCTTTACTGTAGTTTGTTTAAGCAAACAGTGTGCCAAAGAAGTGCTGTTGGATTCTCGGACGCTGATTTATTTTCTACGCCAACAGCCCTTCCTGTTGTAAATTAAGCACAGGTGTATATTAATGCATCCACATGAATATGGTGTTGCTTATTAAACAGATTAAAAAGCATGTTATTTGGCAAAAGAAAAAAAAAAAAAGATCTGTATGGATCTGTAGGTGGAATGAGTCTCCAGTTTCAGAGCTTTGTTTTTGGCTTGTGTGTAAACTACCATTTATAGCAGGCTGTAACGGAAGTGACACAGGAAAGAACATGATTTGCATCACACCGGACCTTTTTTTGTCCTACTTGTTTTACCATTCACATGCTGAATAACAGAGCTGATTACAGGAGTTAATGTTAAGCTCTGGAAGTGCTCGCTTAGCCAAAAGGAAGGTGTTTAAATCCATGCTAATGCTATTAGCCAGGGACTTTGATCCAATTTTCCATGCGATATAAACAACTGATGACCTTATTGAATACTGTGTAGAAAGCATATAGATTTTGACAGCAATAAGTCTGACATCCAGAAACGTTAAACACCAAATACCATTGAATTTCCTTGACACATCATGGACATGGTAAAAAAAAAAAAAGTCTAAAAGTGGTTATTTTCATACTGCTAAACAGCCTTACAAGGACCCGTCGCAAGTCGTGTTTTCCCTTGCAAAGGCTTTTTACAGTGATCATCTTGTGTAAGAAGACAGTTCAGAGAGAAGTGTGATTTATTCAATGGATAGCTACGTGCTACAGACAAAGTGACATAAGATAAGCCTAAACAGTTCAGTTTGTTACCAGATGTCCCTGATACTCCTCCTCTACACGCCTCTGCTACACTCAGAACGAAATGTGACAGAGACTGATTTTTTTTTTCTTAGGGGTGGCCAGGGTGTGACCGAAACTCAATTTGGGGTGGCACAGAAACTAGGTCCAGTTTTCTTTATCTGTAAGGCAAAGAATTGTGGGCCAAATAATCACTAATTTGGGTTACTTGTTATTAAAGATGGGGAAAAATCAATTCAGCTATGTATTGTGGTTCATGTAGTGCCACACTGACTCCAAAATCACTCTTTTTTAATTCACATTTTGTAGTCTTTTTAATAGAAACTTCAATAAACCTTCAATTCTATCAAATAATTATTTCAAGTAAAACAAATTTGAGTTTCAATACCAAAAATATACAACCAAATAGCAGCAATCAAGGTAAAACAATAAATAAGTCTATGTTTTCACACCACAAAACTCAACCAGAACTACACTAAAACCAATTAGGAAATGAACTTTCTGCCACTGGTTCATGTCTTAACAATTAATTAGCTCAATGTTTCACACTGGAAAAAGTGCAACCCGAAAAGTGCTTGTGTGTGGGGTGGCCGGATTTTAATCGAGGGTGGCCTGATCCACCCCTGTCCACTCATCTTGCTCCACTTATGCATGAGAAGGGTTTCCCCCAGATCGCCATGCTAGCTAACTTAGCGTAGTCTGATACTGTAGCTGAGATACTTCAGTAACCAATTATGACAAGGTCAGCATGAGATAAAAGATACCTTTGTCTCTGAGAGCATAAATAAAGCATAAATTCCATACAATAACATCAAATTTTTTGTCTTGGGCGTGGCCACACAAACCTTGACACACTGATGACCTCAGTTCTGACCTTCTGAGAGGTATTCCCTCAATTAGCATGGCCTAATCAGGGAAATCCATTATAAGCCATTAATAAGACATTTTCTCCATTAAAGTTGGTACAGAGCTGGTCGACTACAAGAAGCCCCTAATAGGTTACTTTCGTTTGTTAAATGATTTCCTTCTGAAACAGGAAGTCAGAGGGATAGCCTGTTAAGTTTCGTAACAGATTAGCATTCGACGTATGCCAGAAACCCCACTAAATCTAAAACAAACCTAGCAAACAAGATATTAAAGAGTGAATGGTTATTATTTGATCTATGGAGGATTTCTCACTGTCACCTTCCACGTAAAGAAGAATATTCAAGATATGTTTAAAGGTTTCCCATATATAATTGCTCCTAAACTCATCACATGTTCATCACCAGGAGACATATGATGTATTGAGATGTATTAAGCCCAGGATGACCTTCTTTAAAACGTTTGCACCATTCAAATTAGCTAACGGAGTCTCATCACCGTACTGTGATTGAAATCTTCTGTAAACGCCAATCGCCTTAACATCCTCAGTCATACGAAATTTCATCATGAATCCCAGTTTGGCTCGAACACCCCTCATGTCTAATGACAATCAAAATTAATTCAGAAAAATAGTGTGGATCTAATGGGTATATTAGATGGGTACATACACACAACAGAGCAGACATTGCTCGTTCTTTTAACCTGAATCATTTAACCACTGGCACAATTCTAAAGGACAAAGACAAGATCATGGAACATGTTGGTTTTATACTTTCTATAGTAAATTATTTTAATATCCTAGTACCTAGACAATGTTTGTTGGACTTATGAACAAACTGGACTTACGAACAAGCTCTCGGAACAGAACTCTTTCATATCTTGGGGACTTACTGTATATATGCTTGCATTCGAGGCGCTGAAGTGTTGCAGTTCCTCTATAATGCTACAGGCTAGTGCTTTGACAAGCAGTATGGCACCCTGTGTAGTAGAAGTCAATTGTTTGCTAAGTTTGTTTAGAATTGTAACATGAACTTTCTTTTTTTTTTTTTATTATATTGAATACGAAAATTTATCAAATCGTGATACTTTGTGATACGGAATCGCATTACAAATCGAATCGGCACCCGACTATCGTGATATCATATCGTGAGGTCGCTGGAGATTCACCCACTCATTTATCCTGTATACAGGGTCGCAGGGGCCTGGAGCGAGGGGGAGTACACTGTGGACAGAGTGCCAATCCATCACAGGGCACACACACACACACACTACAGGGCTATTTCGGAACGTCAAGTAGATAATCTGCCTGTCTGGGGACTGTGGGAGGAAACCAGAGTACATGGAGGAAACCAACCAAGCACGAAGAGAGCATGAAAACGACATCCGGGAATCGAACCCTCGACCCCTCAGTACAAGCCACTAAGCCACCATCGCCTTGTCCGTGGTGATTCCCATCCTAATGGATCATTTAATTGAATGAAGACAAAAAAACGACAAGTCTTATCTAGATGTAGTAATGTAATATAATATAATATAATAATTATAAATCTCAGAATTCTCAGAAAATTCTGTGGAACGTTTCTACTGAGTCATATGAGACGCTGTTAATCATCGCTGCCGCAGTTTTGCTCAGGGGTTTCGGTATGAGAATCTGCACAGCACGGATGTCACAGGAACAGCTTGTGCTGATCTCACACTTCCGGTGATCTGTAAGGTAATATAATGTAACCATGCGGTTTGACATGATGTGGTGTTGTGATGCAGGTTAGAGGTCGGGTTGAGCTGAGCTCCGCCTGTGTGACGTCGGGAGGCTTTCAGTTATTTATTTATTTATTTGTTTTTTATGAATGAAGCGCGGTATGCAAATAAGCGCAATTGACGAAAAAGCAGAGAGAGAGCGAGGGGAGGGGAACATGGCGGATTTAGTTCCCACCAGTGTGTGTGTGTGTGTGTGTGTGAAAGAGAAAGAGAGAGAGAGCTACAGAAATGCGCCAAAGCACCTCGGGTTTAACCCCACGTGGGGGGTTATAAGGTCTCCCCAGCATGCTGAACGTCGACGGAACATCACCGGGGAACCGTTTCCGCTCCAGCCGCCCTTCCACCTCTCTCTCTCTCTCTCTCTCTCACTCACTCACTCTCTCAGTCTGTGATAACTGTGTGATCCTCGTGCGTGTGCGTGCGTGTCCAGGCCC
>JAQMYI010000010.1:5599937-5613437 GCA_030014275.1 Clariallabes melas
AAATGGTCATGAAAATAAAGAAAACACATTGACAGATAGATGAGAAGGTGTGTCCAAACTTTTGGCCTGTACTGTAGGTTTGAATACAGAATATCATTGTTGTTGTTGTTGTTTTTGTTGTTGTTGCACTTTGTTTGTACAACCATTTATGTATGAGGTGGTATAAAAATATTTTCGAGATTCACGCACCACAGATCCGGTCGCTTTCGCCGTACGTCCTTCCTCAGATTTTGAGAAAGACGATGAGCTTGCATTCGCTCAAGCTGCCGACCTGCCTCGCCTCTTTCGGTTGTGGAGATGACGGTCTCTTCTACTTTGAAGACTGTTCATCTCAAGGGTCGTACCCGTACACCCAAGTTTCATCACCGGTAATAATCCTGGACATGAAGGACGGATCATTCATGACACGCTCTTCAGGCTCTTACAGTGATGTTCTTCCATGCCACTCAGAACACCTCAAGCAACTTATTGCAGCATCGTCGTAAACTTGCCGAATCATGTCAAATGTCTCATGTCAAAATTTCACATTCGATCTTTGCTCTTACTTGCTCTCCATGATGCCATATCAGATGTGGTAACACACATGGTCAGAATAGCACCAGTTGCTCAGCTCCTGATGTACACAGGATGATGTCTTTTGGCACACTGACTTATGAAGGTCGGTGCTCCCTGTGACTGTGTGTGCAGCCTCTGTTTGCAGCTTGCAAAACTAGTCTCCCAACTTTTTGATACCACCTCATAAGATATACTGGCTGTGATAGGCTAGCATTTCTTGTTAGCTATGTTAGCCTTGTAGCTTTAGTGCAAAAGGAAAATTGTGTAGGTTTGTCTTTTTTCAGTTTTTATTGATAATAACATAATATATAACATATAATAACATTCAAAGTGTGTAATTCTATTTGAAAGATGCTATGCTGTCATGGTCTTTACCGCATTTAAACCGCATTCGTTCATGCTAACTCGTGAGCTAGCATAAACTTGTAACATATAGAAATATTTAGTTTTTTTTTTATTTACAACCACATGTTTTTTGGGTAAAAAACTGTTTAACAGAAAAAGACTGCTATTTGTTCTTTTTTTCCATGCAGCTGTAAAAAAAACAACAACAACAAAAAAAAAATCACATTTACATTTTCACTTTCAATTTACAGAATTTTCCTCATTCTTATTCATTTTACAGCTGCATCTTATGTTCATTTATGTTGCAACTACACACACAAACATATGTACACTTGTTATTACATATTTTATATCACAAATCCATGTATTAGCACATAAAATGTTAATTCTCTAAATAACAGAGCAATCAGCATGGCTTCAAGTGAAATCTAACCATGTCATCTTCTGCCACCTAGTGGTCATGTTCCAAAATAAATATTGCCAACCTCAAGAGGAGCTTATTACAGGAAAGATCACTATAAACAACTTGTGTATTAATCTTTATAAATAATGCATGAATAACACAAAATGTATTTTGTATTGAAATTGTTCATCTATTTTCTCTTTAGTTAACAATTTCCTACATTACCCACAATGCCATTCAGCTGACTGCTAGAGCTGTAGAATTTAGCTTTACCTAAAGAGATTGATGCGGCACCACTTCAGTCCTTTAAATTGTCCGGCCGTCTCATCTTTTCTGTATACTCTGTTCAAACCAAACACTCTGCGACTTTGCGCATGAGCATCTTCTCTGCTGCGCTGAAATGCACTGAAATTTCTCAGTAATATGATGTCAAGTTCGCACTCACTCATACAGTAGACACTCATTGTCTACTCTATACCACACCCTGTATACAGGGTCGCAGGGGGCCTGGAGCCTCTCCTGGGAGATTTAGGGCACGAGGGTGTACACCCTGGAAGGGGATGCCAAGTCATTGCAGGGCACACACACACACACACACACACACACACACACACACACACACACACACACACACTCACACACTGGGAACTGGTAATTAGCCTAATCTGCATGTTTTTGGAATGTGGGAGGAAACCTGAATACCTGGAGGAAACCCACCAAACACAGGGAGAACATGCAAACTCTCACATACTGTAAATAATGAAAACCCAGGACCAACCAATATTTCAAACATTCAGGGTGGAATGTTAATTTAATCTACCAAACCTCAGGGTAAAGGCGGCTGTGTTCTCTCACTCGTCCCAAATGCACCATGATAATATGAATTTAACGCTACACAAGTAGTTATTAAGTTGGAGATAATGTGGTGCGTTTTCAATATAGTTTATTTGAAGTTTTTAATTTGCAAATGACTAAATAACAGACATCTTCACTGCCCTCTCATTATGAAGTAAGTTGCTCCAAGCAAAACCAAGAAAACATTCCCCACATCATCACACTACCTCCAGCACCCACAATTCTCAAGGCATGTTGGGTCCACAGATTCATAAGGCCAAATTCTACATTTAATATCTGCATGTTGCAGCAGAAATGAAGAAAACAAATACTCATAAAAAAAGAGTATAATCTGCAGTAACACCCTGAAGGGATTGTTCAGTTTGTTCCACTTGAGAAACATTTAAACTATTTATACGTTTTCAAAGAAATTTGCAGTTAGAATTGTAGAGTTCTTTGTAAGTTGTAGGTCTAATCTAACTGTGTTGAATAATTATTGTATTGATTTTTGATTAATATAGAAGCATATTGCATTCACTAAAGAAAAAAAACCTGAGAACCTATTTCATTATTATAACTTAGTTACTACATCATAATTATGAGATAAATTCTTTTTCTTTTGTGATTGCAATGTGCTTCTCTAAATTAATCCAAACAATTTTTATATTATGTTTTTGTTCCAATAATGTGTTGTTAATATGTATGGAGAATTTATCTTTAGTCAAACTAGGGCTTTTGATTGCGCAATACCTTGATTCCTCTATATAATCAGATAAATAATGTACACTAATGTACTTATCCTAGTGTTTCACTAGTAGCAAGGTAATAAGTAGAAGGAGGCCTCACTTGCTTCACGTCTGAAAATCTGGCCTCCCAGGAATTCCTTTAGTGTCCCATAAATGTGGAAATGGCTTGGAGCGAGGTCAGGACTGTACAGCGGATGAGGCAATCACTCCCAAGTGGTGTTGGTGAATGATTGTGTGTACAGTTCACACACACACACATACACACACACCGCCGTAACGAAGGGACATATACGACTATTTAGTGAGTGAGTGGATGAGCAAGAGAAAGAGAATGAGAGAGAGAGAGGTTGATTCATGTTTTTTATTATTTTTTTTATGTTACTGATACACAATAAACCTCTGATTAGCATACCACATGCATTTCAAAGGCCAGACTCAGTGCTACTTTTGCTCACAGCAGAATCATCACTGGTTTTAAAACCTTGAAAAATCTTGAGTTGTATTCTTTTGCTCATTTCTGGGCTACTTATTAGCCTGTGAACAGGATTACGACTGTCATCACCCCTGGTCACTTATACCACCATAACAAGACCATTTACTGACCAACACTGATCAACCATTACATTATAACCACCCACCTAATATTAAGTAGGTCTTCCATATAGCCACCAAAAAAGTGTTTGCATTGAACCAGCATTACAAGACCAGCATTAGCCTTTTCCTCAATTTGATCTACACTAGTGCTTTTATTGGTTTGGACTACACGGGCCAGCTTTCACTTACCATGTGCATCAGTGAGACTTGGACACCCATGACCCTGTCACTAGTTCAATGGTTTTCCTTCCTTGGATCACTTTTGGTATGTCCTGGCCACTGCAGACCAGGAACATCCCACAAGAGTTTTAGACTTTTGGACTTTTGGACCCTTGTCAAAGTCGTTCACATTCTTACACTTTCCCATTTTTTCTGCTTCCAACACATCACCTTAACAGAGATAAAATGCGCACTTGCTGGCTAATACCTGTATATCTCACCCACTTCCAGATCCAACTCCAGGACAACTCCAAAATTGCAGCTCTTGTGGGATGTTCCTCTTCTGCAGTGGTCAGGACATACCAAAAGGAGCGAAAAAGGAAAAGGAACGAAACCCAGTAAACTGGTGATGATGCACATGGGGAGTGAAGGCTGGTCAGTGTAGTCCGATTCAATAGAAGCGCTGGTGTAGCTCAAATTGATGAAAAGGTTAATACTGGTTCCAATAGAAAGGTGTCAGAACACACAGATCATCACTGTTTTGGTGGCATAAGGGGATCCTACTCAATATTAGGCATAATGTTATAGCTGATCAGTGTATATTCTGACTCCTGAAACATGAATGTCGCAATGTGTATTTAGTCCAGCAGGAGGCGCCATGTGCACTGAGTATAGCTAGTATGAGCTTTAGGATTTCAGTTTACTTTGAAGTAGAAGTACTTCTTTGGCCTTGGCTAACTAATGCATAAAACTCCACACTTGCATGCTCCTAAAAAAAATAAAATAATGGATACCAGGGTAGAGTGATATGACCTGACGTGAAGTGGACAGCAGCTCAGACAGTAATAAATAACAAGTTGATGTTAAACGCAGTCGATCTAATATGTTATCCGTCCTGGGATTCCAGTGCACCGACTCTTCACATAAACAACGGTTAACAACAAAGATTACAAACAATATTGTTAATTAATGCAGGACAATCAAATCGTTGATATGGTGGAGTTTTCCATGAGGAGATGTTTATGTAACATTTATGAAAGGAGTATACAGTGTCAGTGCTTTGTAACAGTCACTATGTGTTCAGCCACAGGAATGCCTTCAGGACACGGTGCGGTTACTCTGCCACATGAAAAGCGGCATTGTTTTGACTTATTTACTTTAACGGAGTGAAAAAATGTGAGCCTTTTTGAGAGAAACGATTGTTTACAGCTGCTATAATGAAATAACTTGTCTCAGAGACACTCCACAACATTGAACATATTAAATGTCACGATACACCGTGAAAAGGCATGACATGTCATTCACTAATAAATAGAAATTGTAATTGGCAAATTGCTGTGGTATTAAAGGGGAAAAAACGTGAATGAATATGAATAACTGGAAAATTATCATCTTCTTTCTGTCAGGCCACATCACATCAAATCGTCTATGATTATTTAGCAAGAATGTTACACCCCCTAGCGGTTTATTGTGTAACCTAAACCAAAAAAAAAAGTGATTAATAAAAGTTGGGGAAAAAAACGTCTAAGCAGCACGGTGGCATAGTAGTTAGCATTGTCGCCTTGCACCTCCAGGGTCCAGGTTCGATTCCCACCACGGGTCTGTGTGCATGGAGTTTGCAACATTTGATGGGTATTTGGTGGGTTTCCTCTATGTGCTCCAGTTTCCTCCGTTAGTCCAGAAACAGGCAGATTAGGTTAATTGGGGTTCCCAAATTGCCTGTTTTCTATGTGAATGAGTGTAATACGTCCAAAGTGTACCCTGTCTCATGCCCTAAGTCTCCTGGGATAGGCTCCAGGCCCCCATGACCCTGTATACAGGATAAAGCAGTATAGCCGATGAGTGAGTGAGAAAAAAAATGTCCCTTGGATAGGTAGAAGGCATCAAACTTAACATGAACTGCAAAAGCATGTCTATTTAGACAGACCACAACCTTTGAAATTGATGGTGAGTTTCTGTTGGACAGGCCCGAAGATGGACATATGTGTACTTTTCTGGTCAGACCCTGGGAAAGTTATGATAACAAACAATCGCAACGATTTTACACTGAGTGTTTTATAGTATTTATTCATCCACACCAAAAAACACACACACACACACAGGGCCTGAAGTTAGACACAAAGTCTGATTTAAACTGTTTATTCTTCTAGATTAGAAATATTTACATTTAAAGTTACATTATTCATTTACACACTGGACTGCTGGAAAAGTAGTCTGAGAACTGCACACTGTAGAGAGGAACAGGACTAAACCACGAGTCTGGGATTCATTTAAAGGAAGCTTTTTACACTCTTTGCAGGTTTTTGAAATTCTTTAGAAAGCTAAAGGTTCTTAGATTCCTAATATGGTTCTACCTGAAACACTTGTTGGGTTCTCTGTTGGGACTTTAGAAGTTCTGCAAAGAACTTCAGTCTATAGTTTTGACCTTTAATTCTGAGTACAAATATCCACCTGATCCAATACAAAGCTGTTTGTTCAAAATGTAAAAAATGTAAATAAAATTTAAATGTAATTATTCTTAAAGGAAGACTTGCATTTCATTTTTTGTTCCTTAAAAAAAAAAAAAAAAAAAAAAAAAGGCCCCCAAGTAATTATTTTAATTTGCATTTTGTTTAGGAGCAATTCACATTTTTAAATATTTCTACCACAATGTTCATAACAGTTCCAGTAACAAGATGAATAAAAAGAGTTCCTTAAAAGAGGTTGTTTAAGTAGTTAAGAGTTCTTATAGCTTCCCAAATGCTTTCTAGTTTGAGCCCTGCATAATGCATTAAGGTGCAAATCAATAAACACTTCCCTATTTTATCGTTTCAAGCAGTAAACATTGATTCTTATTTAAATGAATATGATTTTATTAACCATTTGTGTTAAACATTTAAATCAATCAATGTTTCTGGAGACAATTTTTAAAATTATGTCGTCGAGATGATCTTAAGCTCTACCCAGATCTTCCAGGAACCTGGAAACTTTGACTTGTTCGTATAATCCTGATCTAAAGCAGAAAATTCCTGAACTACTTCGAGCTCTCTGTTCTGCCTACAACTACGCTTAAACCTAGCACTGTAAAGGATTCTTTGATTCAGGAGATCCCCTGAATGGTTTTAGTTTGAACTTGAAAACAGACGTTTTCCTTTTCAGGAAAAAAAACATTAATCATTCAAAATGGCCTTGAGCAAGCATTTTGAAAAAGATTTATACATTTATATATGTAGGACTTACTTGTGCTCACATTTAGCTTGTCCCTCTGAGGGAACCCTTAAAGTTTTATCATGGATGCTATCTTCTATTCCAAGTTGAACTTTTTTAGAAAATTTTAAAAACCTTTAACTTGGGACTTCAAGAGTACATTGTGTGCTACAGTATGTCTCCCTAAGAACTTGGGATCTTTAACATATTCCATGATGCTTGTGTCACTTCAGTATGCAGGAGTGTATTCTGCCTTGTGTTTGGATAGAATCATTCAAAAGGATGCGGAAAAAAAAAAACTTGGAAAATTCTCGGAATATTTTTACATTTCTTGCAGTTTCTTAGGGACAGCGGACTACACTTTTATTTTAAGATTTCACCTTCAGTTATGTCAAAGCAGATCCACATTTATTTATTGACACATTTTTATTTTTATTTTTAAAGAAATAAGTTTTATTCAGTTTGACATTTCCAACATGAGTGGCTGAAAACATAATATGCTCATAAAAGAACATTCTAACTAGGTAAGAACATTATTATCATTGACATGACTCATATAAGTGAAATGATCCTCAAGTGAAATGAAATGAAATGCTGTATCTGGTTGGTTGCTGATGTGTGCAATAGCGGCTCCTTTAAGGACACACACTCCCTCACTACCTCCTTCTCTCTCTCTCTCTCTCTCTCTCCCTCCTGCTGTCCAGTTCGGAGACACGACACTGAATTAAGACTAGGCGACTTTCCGCGGACAGCATGGGGATTTTATCCGACTTGTAAACACAGCTGGAATAAACGAAGCACGATTTTTGGAACATCTTCAGCATCGCCTCTTTGGATTTGAATTTTATTTTTTCTTGTTTCTTCTGCGTCTTAAAACAAGAAAAGGAAAAAAAAAAAAAAGGTGGAACCTAGCACTTTTGGCGTTTAAAACCGAGCAGGAGTTTGTTGGCGGATTGGCAATGAGTGTGGTGTGTGTGTGAGCAGCTCCAGAGCTCGGTGGATTCCCCCTGGCTTGATGCGGTGTGAGTCCGAGCGACTCCGTGGTTCCGCACAGCCGCCATCGGCGCGCCCAAAGCCGGCCTCGGTGTGAGCGGGGACTCGGTGCTGCGCCGTCACCTCCAACGCCTCCTTCACAGCACACTCACCTCCTCCTCCTCCTTCACCTCCTCCTCCTTCTTCTCCTCATCCACCACCTCCTCTTTCTCCACCTCCTCCTCCTCCTCATGGCGCAGCGGGTGCGTAAAGCAAAAATCCCGGAGGGGAAAAAGTGATTTTTATCTTTCTGTGGGTTGAATGAAAGTCAACTATCAAGTGTACACAGATTCAGAATGAATCATTAACAGCAGGATAATAGTGGAGGTTATCACTCTGAAAAACAAAACAAAATAAAATAAAGATGGTAGACAAGATGACCGACAAATCATTTTCAAGAGTATTAAGTTATTGTTTGTTTGTTTTTGTTGTTGTCTTTGTTTTATAATATATAGCCTATATATAGCCTATATTTGGGGAACTAAATACCTGTAAATATAGGTACATCATGTGGATATATAAGATGGGGAATTCTGACTTTCTGATACCAAACTAAATACATTTTAATGGTAATGAACGTTACATAATGTTATATCACTCGCAATTTTAAGCACAATTGGTCGTTACAATTCTTTTGTTGTTTAAATCTTAATCTCGCCTGAAAAAAATCCACGCTACATTAGTAGTGATTGAACACAAGATACAAATCTAGGACTAAAACAACTAACTTTATGTGCGTGTGTGTGTGTGTGAGTTCCGAAAAGACTTGAGACGTGGCCCATTCTGTAGTTAGAAATTTGAATCTAGCCCTGAGGACATTTATTTGCAAATAAAATTCAAGTTTTTCAAATATAGCCACGATTCGGTTTTATTTATCAGTAATTTATGCTCCCTTTAATGATTTTTCCAATTTGAATTTACAGATTTAGTATAAATGGTTGAAGATTTTAACACGGCTAATGAAGACTACACACACACACACATTGAAAATTTGTTCAGGGTTCCATGCAATATTTTTATTTATATATTTTTTCAATTTGCTTAACATGTTACCAAAAATAATAATAATACTTAATGTAACCATACGTTTTTTAAAATAAACATTTTTTAAATATTTGAACAAACTGAGAAACGTTTACTTCTGTTCCAGTCGCCTAACGTTTGCCCAATTATAATTAGCCTTATCAGATTATAGGAAATTGCGGATATTGGATTAGATTTGTGGTTCATTTAGGTTAATCTTTAAACACACTCTAGTAATAATAATAAATAAATAAATAAATAAATAAATAAATAAAATATTTCATAATATTTGCAAAGCTTCTTTGTATCCTTTTTTGTTGTTGAAAAGTCTATGGTATTGTAGGATTGTTATTCTGAAGTATTTAATATATATTTTTTTAATTTAGGGGAGATAATAAATAATGTCATATGTGTTTAAAATATATATATTAAAAATCTGGGACATGAATTTGATTAGTCTGTATGGATATCGTGTTTTTGTTATGAATCATTACATTTAATAATATTGGTAAAGATTTGTGTATTTTGTGCGTGTGCTGTATTGTTCAAACCGCAGTGAATTACAGTCTGGAGATATGCTGTTTTAGATTATTCATTCTGTGTGTGTGTGTGTGTGTGTGTGTGTGTGTTCAGTACGAGGATCTGGTACATTACGGAGGGGACGGCCTCGGGATCCCGGCCCAGGCGGTGTACGGTGAGCCTCACGCGGCGGCGCGCGTCGTGCACGCGATTAACGGTGGACCGGGCCCTGGTTCCGTCGCCGCCGCTCTTCACGCGCACCATTATCCGCTGGCAGCGGTTTCAGGCGTGGGCTCGGCCGTTAACGACGCGCTAAAACGCGACAAAGACGCCATTTATGGGTATGTGTCCTCCTTTTATGGCGTTAATAATAAAACCCGGCACCTATTATGGAGCTGCTGGAACTGCTGCAATATAGAATGAAATTTGTGGATTGTATAACCACAGTGCGCTTATTTGTAGTTTTATTATTGTATTCTGAAATCGTAATGATTAGCCTGTTATAACACGCACTGAAATAAAAACATTGTAAAGTTAAGAGAATATCTGCGTAGATGCGCGAGGGTTTCCTAATTACATATTCAGAGCGTAAAATTAAAATATGCAATAAACGTGCACAACATCTCCCTAATATATGCTGTTATCGTTATATTGGTTACAAAAAGTCACATATACATGCTTCACGTGTTCATAACGTTCATCTAATTCCAGCCTATCGTGCACATGTTTTTTGCTTAAATAAAAAAAATTTCGTTGATTCGTTCGTTTACAGATCTGATTCTCTTATTTTTACGTGGTCCCGCACTTCATTCATACACAACATTTTACCTGTTTTCACCTCGACGCTATTTACATAATTACACGTGGAAAAACACAGAATCACGTGTGAAAATATTTTTTTTTCCTGATTTCTAACTATGCGCAATAATCCTTATGAATGAACTTAGAGGCTCTAGATATGTTTTCTGTGCTTTATTTAAACGTAGCACTGGCATGCAAAATCTAATTAATTGAAATCAAACAATCAGTCAATCAATCAAGCTAAAAATATGAATGACAAAGGAAATATGACCAGGAAAAAATAAATCAAGGAACATTTTTCAAATATAGCACGTCAAATCTGTAAAAGCAATAACACAGCAATTATTGTTCATATAATCTGTATTAACTAAAGCATCTGTATAGCAGCTGTTCGCTTTCGAGATAAACACAACAAGCAAACAAACAAACAACACCCATGCTCATGGACACATGCTATGAACATTGGCTTTATTTGATTTCCTTAGTAACAAAAAGAACAGAATTTATTAAATAAAACAAGGAGCACACACACACACACACACACACACACACACACTAAACTGTTCATGGCCTATAATGTCGAGGTGTAAATGCTGTTAAACTGCAAAACACTTAAGACATTGGCTGTATTCCAAACCGCACACTGAACTAACCTACTACTAAGTTATAAACGGTTGTATTAATGCAACAGTACGCCATCTTAGGTAACCATGGTAACCCATATTAGCAGGTCATTCCGCTTTCTGAGTTTGCGATTTGGGGCAGAGCCAGATTTTCCCCTTTGTGTTTTGACATTTTATGGGTTTGTTGTGAAATTGCCTGAAACTAACACAATACTCTGTTGGTAATTATTTGCTGGTGAACAGACTCTGGGGATACAGCCTCAGGATTAGGCTCAATAATTAAGAGAAGATTGATTAAATTAGTCTGATTATGTGAATAACTAAAACGTTATCAAGGTGCTAACGTATTCTTTCCGTTATATATTTGTATGGGTTTATTGTGTCCCAAAGTAACAATGATAATAGTAATCTAGCACGCCATTTATAGTAACCATGGTAACCCGTGATCTTGTTTTGGCGTAATGTTTAAGATTTACAGCGTTCTTCGATTTTTCTTTTTGATTTGTTTGATTCCTTCTTTGAATGATTTGAGAATTAAAATGAAGAGTATCTGATGATTTAATATTTATTATCGAATATTAAAACAAATGACCTATTTAGTGTATAGGCCAACTTTTTGTTTGTTTGTTTGTAAAGCTTCGAATACACAGACTAAAAGCAACGACAGAAATGAGAGCTAAATCTGTAGCAATTTTGTTTAACAAACTTGCGAATTTTGTTTTGTTTTACATGTGCATACATTTTTGTTTGTTTATTTATTTGTTTAAATTTTACTGTTTTTTTTTCAATCCGGCGAAAAAACATTTTTTACATGAATTAAATACACAAAACCCTAAAATACTTGTGTGTGCCTTAAATTTTTTGGCAGTAATTGTGTTGGTGCTATATATTGTTTTGTTTATGACTTTATTTTAACGTGGAAATAAAGTAAAGGTTGATTAACGCTGATTAACGGATTCATTTTAGATTAGCTGGTCATTGTGAACTATGTTGGGTCATTCTGCGATTATATATAGAGATACATTCAAATAATAATTAAATGTTAAGGAAGGAAATGTTTATCAAAAAACTACTTTGAGGTTTTATTTAGTTTTTAATGCGTTTTTTTTATTTCTTGTTTTAGAAATCAATGTAAGTAACCAATGAGGTTTTTTTTTTAACTCATTGTTTTTTCATAGATTTTACTTATGTATTTTTTTTTATTACAGACACCCGTTGTTTCCTTTGCTTGCACTGGTTTTCGAGAAATGTGAATTAGCGACGTGCACGCCGAGAGAAAGCGGCCTGGCGGCTGATGTCTGCTCATCCGCGTCCTTCGACGAGGACATTACCGTGTTTTCAAAACAGGTCCCTCTTTCCCACCTCCAATCCCCTCTGCATGGGTTTAATGACTTCTAATGAGTCGTGTCGAATAAACGCACTGAAATTTAAAACTTGACCCTGAAGCGCGAGTGCGCATGCGCTAAGCTCTTTACGCTTTTTATTAATTAGATTTTGTTATTTCTATTACAGATAAGGGCAGAAAAACCATTTTTCTCGCCCAATCCAGACTTGGATAACCTGGTAGGTTGCCTATTAAAGAAAGGCATTATAAAGATCGACTTTGGATAAGAATCTAAATAATTGTTAATTCATTTGAAAAATCATTTACAGATGGTGCAAGCAATTCAAGTGCTGCGTTTTCATCTTTTAGAATTAGAAAAGGTGAGATTTCTTATTTTTTTTCTTATTATTATTCCATCTTATAATTGTTTTTGTTGTATAATAACAAAATAAGAGAATTATAGATAGCCTAGGTCTTAAGAACTGCGCTTTTTTTTTGCGTAAGTCTGATTTATTTTGCGATTCTTTTATTTGCCATGTTCTGTCTTGTGATGTCACCTCTAATTCTCTTATGTTTATTTATTTATTAAAAATATATATTATGCACGTGCTTTGACGCGTTTAGATGCAGTGTCAGGGCATGTCACGCTCTAATAATTCACGTGTTTTTCACGTGTAAACAGACATTTAATCAAGGGAGTTTTTTTCGCTGCAGGTCCACGAGCTTTGCGATAATTTCTGTCACCGGTACATCAGCTGTCTGAAAGGGAAGATGCCGATGGACTTGGTGGTGGATGACAGAGAAGGATCTTCCAAATCCGACAGCGAAGAATTTAGTCGAAACTCCGGCGGCACCACAGATCAAGTCAGTCTATTTTTATAACCCATCAGCAGGGATTTCCCTTATGATTAGCCTTTATTTCACCTTGGGATTTATTTCATTTGGAGCCTGTTATCAGTAAGCGGCTTGTGCGCGATCTGTTCTTGTATACATTATGTATAATGAAAACACTGGGTTTATGTCTAAAAACATACACCAATCACCTTTCAGCGAAAAGAGCCATGTCTACCCAGTGCACTTACCAAGCTCAAGTGGCCTAGTAAACCTGTGTCAGGGATTGCTTGTACTGTAACTGATTATGGCATTATTTATTCATCCCTGCGTTTGATCTTTGAATTACTGAACTTAAAGAATTTCTTGAGATGTTCACACACACAAAAATTATTAGGGCGTTTTGTTTATAAATTTGTTACAAGCAATCATATTTTTGTTACATATTAATTATTAAAACAGTGGTGATATAAAAGTTCATATTCCTTTGAGGAAAAAAAAATAAAAAGAAGGGAAAAATATTAA
>JAQMYI010000010.1:5613537-5632770 GCA_030014275.1 Clariallabes melas
AAACCAACTCTAGCCTGGATCTGAACAGGTGTGCAAACATTTTAGGCTTGTAAATACACAATGTTTGAAGATGACAGATTTATCTTTTATAGTGAATAGAAAGAAAGACAGCCTTTATTACAGTGTGTAAAATGCGAACAATAGGACATACTATCCTACTAAATTCTACCTGAGTCTTCTTTCTTTATGTTTTAGTTATCGATTGATTGATTGGTTTATTTTTGTTTAATTTTTCGTCTTGAGAACCAGTAATCAATGTTTTGGAAGAAATATGTGTAATTTATGGGATTTTTCACAATACAGAAAATTATTTGAAAATGTCTACAATATTGAATTAACAACAACAACATTACAAACTACAGAGGAAATATCTCCATACATATCGGAAATATACATAATTAAGCACACAACCCCAGATATTTTAACACAAATTCATCATGAATAGGAGAGACAACTTCGTGTATATGTACAAAGAAATTATAATCATATAGAGGTTGCCTTAAATTAAAATTCAGATAAATATGTTTTAATTTCCCTTATGTATGGAGACTATTGGGATGCCCTGCAGGAACTTTTATATTGCATTAATATGCACCATAAATTATAATAATATCTAGACTCTACTGTTTTTTGTTAAGCTTTCTTTACGTTTTCATTGGATGATTAATGGTTCTCCTCCTCCAAAAAAGACGAAGAGTTCTACGTGGAACCTTTCTATCAGAGAAATAATTAATTGTAGGGTTTGACATTTGGCGCTGTTCTCAATGAAGGACAGCTCAAGAACTATTTTCTAAGAGTCTATATACTGTGAAATGAATTGCAGTAAACGTAATATAATGTAATATATTACATTACCATGGTGTGTTATTTGCAGCATATAAATGAGATTGGTTTTACTACAGAAAGTAAATTGGCGAATCCTATTTGTCCAGAGTTAATGAGACACAGCGGCATGACTGGTCCTTAATTTTTGTTTTCCAGCCTTGCCTTCAGCCTTGTACGTCTATCCTGTGCCCTACGTTCCTACACTTACTGTATATTGTACAACATATAGTGCTAAAAAAATCTTTTAAACTGACTGGCACAGAATATTCAAAGTGTAAGCACTACAGAAATGTTAGTGTCTTAACCCCTGTCAAAGCATTAATAAAGGTTACACGGACATTTGAGCTCGGTTTATTTCTGAAAGCAGGCTTGAACGGCTCGTCCTCAGTGTTGTGCAAAGGGAGGTTTTGCTTCGGGTCGTACACAGTTTACAGAAGGTTTATCCACCACAGCTGTTCCGAGGTCAGCGCAGAGTTTGAAGTTTTATGAAGGTTCGGCTGCAAAAGCACGACGATGACGCAGGGGAGGAATCAGTGTTTATGTGCAAGTCGAACATTATTACTCAACAATCATGTTCTGTATTGGGGCTGAGTTTTAAAAAACATCCTGCTTTTCGGGTGGTGTATATAAAAGAGCCGACACGGGTCTGGCTTCAAAGGCCCATGGGATGGTGTTGTTTCTGAATGAAGCCACATGTTTACATTTCTGTGTTTGCTTTTCATATGAGGGAAATACTTGTGTGTTAAATGAGTTTTCAGACTTGTCTAGATGGGCTTCTCTATGTAGTTTTCTGTGTATATGTGTGCTTGCTTACATTTTTGTATATGCACCTATACACGTGCAGACATACTGTAGCTCCATGTGTCGCTTTCTCGTAGAGGTTTCTCTTGAGGTTGTGGGATGGTGGTTGTTATGTTACGTACTTTTAAACAAGTACTTGAAATTCTACACATTGCTTTGACAGTGAATGAAAAAAAAAAAAAGATAGAATTACGACTTTGCCGCATCACACCTCCAGGGTTCCTGGTTTGTTCCTGAGCTCGTGTTACTGCCTGTTTGGAGTTTCACATGCTCCATGTGGGTTTCCTCTCCAGTTTCTTTCCACCTCCCAAAAAACATACCTGTAGGTGAATTCTTGACTCCACATTGCCCCTAGGAGTGAATGAGAGTGTCACGGTGTGTGTGTGCACGGTGCTGCGTGATGAACCGGCTTCTGTCCCGAACGTTTCTGCAGATCTACTATGGAGCCAATATTTTAATTTCGGCGAAAGCAGAGGGGGTGTTGAGTGCAGAATGTTGTGTCGGATGTCATGTTAAATCTTGAAACCCTGTTTTGTTGGGTATTCCATTGCTATTATGTTCTACCCCATGTGCAAAAAAAGAAGACATTTTGGATTTGGGATAATTTTATGATGTTGGATGAAAAATAGTTTAATGATCGTAAGCGATAGTGTGTGTTGAGAAATTTAAAAAATCATATCTGAAGTATTTAATGGTCGCTTTCCAAAAGCTGTATATCATCAACATTAATAAAGATAATGCACTGACAAGTAGAAAAGGTGTTCCAGAGAGATTGTGGTGAATAAATGTGCAAAGAGTGTGTTTTAACAATCAGTGTTCTGAAGCTCTGATTCCTCTAAGCTGCTTGCTCTGATGATGACCCAATGTAGAAAAGAAATCCCTACCAAAAGAAAAGTCAATTGGAGAACTTAGGAGATGACTGAAGTGCAGTTCAGTTTAGCCGCTTCATTCTCCGAACAGCGTTGTGTGTTTTTTGAAGTCCCATATGTCATAACAGTGATCATGCGCTCACCGCCGCTCGCATTCAATCCCAACCACAAATATCCATGCTGGCTAGCTACATCAGCTGTGAGCTTAGCAAGCCATGTTAATTGTTTAACACCTCGGACACCTCTGCCGTCTTCACAGGCTAGCTGGAGAATGCTAACCAGGCAGCCGCAACCCACGCAGCTCACATAATGGAGTATTTTTTTTTTGCTAAAATGGCCGAACGGTCTGTCAAAAGAAATGCGTTTTGCTCAGGAAAAATTCAAAAACGTTTAAGATGCACTATTCCTAGCTCCGCCCACTAGTCCTATTTGTTACTCATGGTACAGTACACTGGGAAGAACGCGAATCTTTTATTATAGGACTTACTTACAGTGCAACTTATATAGCACTAGATATAAAGAAACGATGGCATTTAACAAAAAAAAACAAAATCAAAAGTAAAGGCGCCCCAGACTAGAAATAACCAGGCTGATGGAGAAGAAAGAAACAAAGAGGTGTTTATATGTCTTGTGCATCATGATATTTATTGTAGATGAACCCTATCATCCCTCTGCCTCCATATGTTCTAGCTGCGTTCTAGCTCTGTCTGTGTGTGTGTGTGTGTGTGCATGAAAACTGAGCATGTGTTCTATATTATCTCTTACAGCATGAGTCTGGTATGCAGTTTCATACTGCACTGGACCAAATCATATATCACCAATATATCTAATACTCATTTCTCTTTCTTTCTCTCTCTCTCTCTCTCTCTCTCTCTCTCTCTCACACACACACACTCATACAAGATGTGTTGGAGGGAAGATGACTCCGTCTCCGTTCACTCCACAGAAGGTCCAGCACCCTGCGGCGGACGTTCCAGTTCTCTCAATGGAGACAACAGTAGTGAACATGGTACAACACACACACACACACACGCATAGTGGCTGTCATATTAGCATGAGTATTTGTGAAGTGCACACCGAGTGCCAAGTGAAACAGAGCTGCTGAGGTTTTGTCATCTCTTGCATAGGTTTACACTTTAGCACCACCCTGGGGGTCCACTACTACACACTACTACTACAACTACTACTACTACACACACAAATTCATATGGGAATAAAGATATTTTAGGTTTCTAGTGTGTGTGTGCGTAGATTTGTCAGGAAATGGTGCGTGATGGATCGAAAGAGAGTCTGGTCTGTGCTATTCGACTCTGTGCACCAAACCATGGCCAATAAAAAACAGCATACACACTTCTCCAAAGCATTCAAGTGCGTGCAAATGTGTGTGTGTGTGTGGTTGTGTGTTTCCTCACAGCTGTTTGGCTGTCTCTGTCAGAATAACATGCTCCCTTAGTTGAGAAAGAAAGATCATGTGTGTAGGCATATTTATACTTTTGTGATACTTTCCTGAACTAGAACTACACAGTTCCTGTTGTGCGTTCCCACCAAACTGCAGGAACTGTAGAACCACAGCTGTTTTATTTAAGTATTTGGCAAAAAAAAAAAAAAAAAACTGGATATTTGCTCATGTTTCTTTGCTGATATATTTGCAATGTAAATGCACCCAAAGTTCCTGAAAAAGGTCGGTTATGTAACTATGGTGTGAGTATATTATAGAATGATGTCCAAGTTTAGAAACACTTGTGTGTATCTCAAACACCCTCCCACACACATATTTAACAAATCACTGACATTTGGCACAGTAAACCCTCAACGAGTTCCTGGTTCATCACAAGTGTCTACTCTGAAGCAAGGAACAAAACAAAACAAAACAAAACAAAACAGCAAGGCCCAGGAGCTAAAACTGGTCTCAATTTATCCAAAGTTCCTTAAAATGTTCCTGTATTCCTGAAAAGTCTTTGCAACATATAAGCACTTCTTAAGTCCCTGCAAAAGTCTCCTTAGGTTCCACTTATTACATCGGCAATACGAATGTGCCTAAAGTTTCTTTAAATTCCTGAAAAAGGTTTTTGACTCCCTGAAAAACTACCTGATTTCCTGACAATGGAAAAACACCTAAAAGCCTGGTGTTCCTGAAAAGGTTTCCGGGTCCCTGACCAAGTTCCTGCAGTGGAAAATCACTTTACAAATGTCTAAACATGATTAAGTTTATACACGTTCTCCCCACATCAGCACCAGCCCCTGAGACAGTGCAGGTCCCGGTCTTTACTTTGAACTGATACAGGAACATCCAAGTGGCCAGGTTTCCTCTCCAGAGGAAGTGAAGTTCCTGCACAGGCGTAACAGGCGAGAGAAGCTTTCTGCTGTCTTCCATTCACTTCGAGTCATCTTTGAAAAAAAGAAGATGCATGTCATGTCATCTGGAACTTATCCACTTCTGGAGACAGTAAACAGTTTATTATTTGAACCACAAGCTCGACAATCACCTCATTGTTTCAGAATAACCATATGTTCATACTAGCTGGGGGCAAGTTGATGACGTCACCACAGATTTGTCTCGTAGTAGTGTAGAAACCACTACTGTTGTCTCTTGTGGGTGTGGCCTGAGTTATGATAAGAACTATTAATAGTATATAATATATAGATATGATTTTCACTATTAAGGCAATGATTTGATATTTGATGATACCACTGAATTTAGACCACTAAATAAAAATTTTCTAATTCAAAATTCAAAGTTTATGATACCACGAATCTGGTACAACATGATTCACTTTATAACCAGTGTTGGGGGACGGTAGTTTTTAAAGTAACTAATTACATTACAAAATTATTGTCCTTAAAAAGTAATCAGTTACATTACGCCATTACTTTTTGATAAAAGTAACTAGTTCGAGTACTTTTCCACTGCAGAAAATGAAAACTCCTTTGTGATTCCTCATGCATGTTGTTTTAGTCAAGACCTTTATAATTATTCTACCATCATCACTCAGCCAAGATTGTCCCATAATCTGTTAACTACTAATTCCCCCGATCTCACCTACGCGGTTTCACGCAGTGGCCATTCATCATGATTCACCGCGAGTTTTGACTCTGTGATTAGGTTTCCATCTTTCCACTCGTCGGTCCTCGTATAGTCAAACCACATAGGTGAGATAGGGGTATAACAGCAGGAATAACAGAGGTTATTGGGGGCGGGGCTAATGGAGCTAATGGATTGGGAATGACAGCTCACGGATTACATAAATTGTCTGAATAACAGATTACATTTTTGAAAAACTAAATAACTGAGTACTTATATGGCGGACCTAACGCGTTAGATTACTCGTTACATCAAAAAAGTAATGCAAGTAACGCATTACACCCAACACTGCTTATAATAACGCTATATTTGATGACAATACTGAATCTGCTATGATGCTATTCTATTTATATTAAAACAACATGATTTGTATTTGATATAATTTAATGTGACCAAAATTGTTTACAGTTAATTCACAAATAATAATTACATACGGAATAACTAATTAACATATCTGGACTGTGGGCAAATCATCTTGTAATCTTTGGAGTTGTACAGAATTTTATCATTAATATATTTTCCCCCCTGACATCTTTAAAAAATGGTTTTAATAGATGATCCTAATTCCTGATTGTGAAGACATAAATACTAAGTCTTTGCAGTAGTACATTTCTAATGCTATGCTAGTTAGTCCATTCCTTAGCCACGATGCAAAAGGATTAGCAAAGCCAAAAAGTAAAAAAAAAAAAAAAAAAAAATCCCTTCAGGTATCAAAACTGTTTTTCCAAGCTCTCACTTATAATTATGACAGTAATCATCGTTTAAGTGTGAAGTTTAGCAGATGAAAGCAGCATAAAGTAATTCTCAGCGGTCTCTGCTAAGAACCTAAAACGTTAGCGCGGCTCAGCGTTAGCCATATTAATTATTCATCTCTCCTGAATGGAATGATCTCAGGGGCATCACAAAGCAGTTTTTGTGTATGTGTGTGTGTGTGTGTATGTGTGTGTGTGTGTGTGTGTGTGTGTGTGAGCTCCTTGGCCAGGTGGGCTCAGCATAAATATACATAACTACACAAATAAACTGTTGCAGCACAAACCATGATTTAGAGCATGATGTGCGCGCACACACACACACACACACACACACACCAACACCACCAACACCACCAGTGAATTCTGCTGGCTAGTGTGGATGTTTGTACATGTGTGTGTAGTAGTAGTCCGGAAATGACGTTCCCTTAGAGTAATAAATGCTAACTGTACGGCTAATGTAGCTTGTGCATTTAAAGGGTGGAGTGTAGAAAGGTTAATACTGGGGCTCTAAAACAACATTTAAACTACCTCAGAGCATAGAAATGTAGTTTTTAAATGTTTATCTCCTCTTGGATGGCTTAAACTGATGATTTAGACTTGTATTTGGGACAGATGTGTTATCTCAGTGGTAAATTCCCCTCAGCTCCAGAATGTGGCCACCAGAACCCTTTAATACCTCGCTAGCTAATTTAGTTAATGTTAGTGAAAATGATTTAAAATGTTAATTCATATATTTTAACAGGTTACCAAATTGTCGAGCTGATATGACTTTATCCAAATTCAAACCTTTATCATCTGTCAAAACCATTTTAGGAGCTAGGTATTAAAACCAACAAACAAACATTTTAAATAAACTCCACAATATGCTAAACCGTTAGCCACAGCATCTAGATGCTTTTGTCAGTTAATATTATTGTCATTTTTATTTGAACAGGTTTGGCTGCTGCTGAATCGTTAAACATAATGCTTCAGATCAATACTGAAAATCCCACATTCAAACGCGTGCTAGTTTGGCTGGCTAGCAAGGTAGCAAGTAGTCATTACTACAGTAGGGATAGCAGAAGGAGGGAATAATATATTTAAAGTGTTTTGTGCAATCTAAATTACATTTAATGTCTTTACTAAATTTTCCATTAAAAGTGAATATCTGTTGTATTCAGTTATACAGTATACAGAAGGTTTATTGGTAAGGGTTGTTAGCTAGCTACCTAGCCAGTAGGAAAGGGCAGGAGGAAAAAATGTGTTATTAATGGTTTAGAATCATCTGTTTAGGCTGACTTTTTTTTTTTTTTGGTGTTTTTCTGTGCAATCCAGCACATTTAATGTTTTTGCCACTTTCAGTTTATCTCTACACTGTTAAGATGTACAGGCTTGTGAATTGTGAGAACAACATTTCAGTAATGTGAGTACGGTTTAAGTTTGATGATCTTTAAATGGTTAGATAGCCTTAAATAGCCAGGATTTATTTGTCTTTGGCTCAGATGTCTTTTCTCAGCGCTAAATTCACCTCAGTCACAGACTCTAGGTGCTAGACTAGCTAATTTGGGTAATAGTAGTTACAATTATTTTAATTTTGATGATTTTAACAGGTTTGGCTGGCATGAAGTATGTTGATTCTAATAATCATACTAATAATACTTGTATTAGCTTATGACCAGTGCTAGCTAGTTTAGTAGCTGGCTTGTTAGTAGGGATGGTAGGAGGAGACAACAGCTTGAATGGTTTAAAATGATGTGTTTAGGCTGAATTTAAGGTTTTGTTTTGATTTATGCAACCTTTTATGCAACCGTTTGCTCTGTCCAGCTGTTTCGATATACATTGAGATCTGTGAGGCATTACAGGAATATGCATGTTTGCAGAAATCATCGATATCAACATAAACATTTCTCTTTTTTGCAAGTCTGAAGTAAAAATTAGTTTAAATAATTTCAATGCTAATTTTACTGCTCTCCTAAAAATGCTATATAAACGCGCATGCATATTTATAGAAAGTTATTTATGCTAAACTTCTCAACAACAGGCGACCTTTTGGACCACGGTGCCGCTTCTCCAAGCACAGGGGACGACGATGAGACGGACAAGGACAGGAGGAACAACAAAAAACGAGGGATTTTCCCTAAAGTGGCAACCAACATCATGCGAGCATGGCTGTTCCAGCACCTAACAGTAGGAACAAATATTTAAACTTTTCTCTTAACCTTTCCTGTTTTTTTTTTTTTTTTCCTTTGTCATGTACACGACCGGCCTAAACAGGAATTGTATAGGTAGAATATGCAGCTCTCTGTTTATAGATGTTTAGGGATGAGTGTAAGAATTTATTTTACTGTTAGAGCAAATCGTGGACCTCCTAAGGGACAACATTCCACACCAGCCGTTAGACATACCACAGTTTATTATCAACCAAAAAATTTGCTTAAAACACATATCACAGAGACAGTTTGATTGTAAGATTAAACACAATAAAAATGTTATAGGCTACTGGGGAGTCTCTTAAAAAGCCATACATTACAGTACAGCTCAAACTAAAGTGCTGGTGCTATCGGTTTACAATGACTTTACAAGAGCTGCTTTATGTTAAGAGTTCGCAGACACAAGAGTATAAACACAGAACACAGGGCCAAAGAAAGACAAAGCTACACACTGCAAAGAATAATCTTATCATGTGGAAATATAGGAAGAATGATCTACTGTAAAGTTTCTCATTTTACAAAACAATACAATTTTATTTTACAGTAAAACTAATTTCATTAGTTCTGTTTTTTTAACATGTCAGTCTAAATAATATATATAAAATTCAAGCAAGAAAACGTAAACATGTAGAAAAAGGTAAAATAATTTAATTTGTAGAAATTTCGAACAATATTAAATATATATGTACCATTTTCAGGTCATCTTTAAAGAATAATTATATAAAAACAACACAGTTAAAGTGGATAGTTACATAATATTTTGCTGTCCTAATCTCCAAAGAACCATGGGTACATATAATTTACACTCCTTGTGCCTGTAATATAAAATATTAGCTTTGTGAAAATTGTGTACTTAATAGATTTAATGAAGCATTAGAAATTTATGTATTTATTCACATACTAGAATTGTTTTTAATTAAAAATAAATTAAAAGTAAGCCCTATTATCAGTTTACTGTACTTCTTTCTTTCTTTCTTTCTTTCTTTCTTTCTTTCTTTCTTTCTTTATTTTTACAAATTTATACAAATTTGAGCTCAAATGAAATTTGCATCTAGCTGCTTACTTTTGCAAATTATTTCTTTTGGTATTTCTACAAATCTCACAAAATTACTGTTAATAAATGTTACTGTTAATAAATGTATGAAACATTACAGGTAGAAAAAGAAGTTTTTAATAGTAAGAAATACAATGTAGCCAAATTTAAGCCATTTTTGTCATGCAGAAAAAAAAATGTTTCCGAACTCCTTATTGTGCTTTTCCTTTATCTTGTTCATGACCGTTGCTTGGAAAGTAAACATTTTGCATAGCAAGTGTATAGCATTTGCTATGCAAATAGCGGATAAAGATTTATAAGTAGCATTGAATATAACCAATCATCTTTTCTCAAATAGATTAATTGATTTTTATGTTACTGTGAGAAAGTAGGAGAACCTATTGAGTCTCATTGAATTATTTTTTTTTTTTGGTACTTTTGGCATTTTTAATTTCAACATATATTTAAAATCTTGTTTAGTACAACATTAGTCTATAGTTTAGGCAAATAATAAATAAAAAATAAATAAATAAATAGACACAAATTTTGCTAGGAATGTAATGGGAATTTTTCCCACTTAGTTAATCGGGTAACTTCCAACAGAAAAAGAAATCATGAAAGAAGACAAATATATCTAGAAAGTCACATCTTTACACCACTTTGATCAGGGTTCTAGCAAGACTTTGTTTATGTGAAAATGGTTATTATTATTCAGACTTTTTGAGAACGTACAAAGTGTAATGAAGGTATCAGCACTACAGCTTATGATTTTGAGCTGTAAGTGAAAATGATAATCTTATATAAAGTGTTTTTTTTTTCATTTTTTAAAAAAAAAAAAAACAAGTCAATTCACATTATGAAGGCATGTAGCATCATCTGTCTCTTTTATTCTATTGGTATTTTACTTATGCTTGCACACACACACACACACACACACACACACACACACACACGGGCTGCACTCTGTTGGGTAATTAGCGTGTAATTTGCCGCCCTCCTGTTAGCAGATGTGCAGCAGAGTGTGTTAAGCCTGCAGCAGCAGTGAACAGGAACAGCGCTGGCATTTGGCTCTTGTTTCATATCTCACTAATCAAACGCATGCCCTTGATGACACACATCCTATGCTGACATTCTGTAGCGGTCAATAAAACATCATACTGCAGGGTTATTTTTTTTGGTGTGACAGAAATATGGCTAATGCCCATGCAACGTTTGAGACAGTGTTTAAATTCATGCTTGTATTTTAATTCTTCCATTTCCCAATAATATCGCTGTAATAAAGTGGCCCAAGTAGGACAACCTATAAATGCGTGCTACAAATCGTTAGAATTTCGGACACGTGGACAAACTTTATCTAAGATCCCCAAAGCTCGTTAAAGGTCGGGGGTCACGGATACCACAGAATGCTTCAGTTGTCCGGCTGCTCATATCTGGCAGAGTATCCCGCAGAGAAAGTACACACAACGGCAAAATGGTCTGGCCCATCCTCTAAGCTCCCCTTTGATGTCACAAGATCTTAAATAGAAAAAAGGAAAAATCTATTCGAGACTTCAGTGCCTGACCGCCCGCATGCTCTCTCCGATAAACTCTCACTGTGTACATTTCTTATTCATGCTGATGTTTGTAAAAATTCAATTTCTCTGACCTACGCCTGCTGAATATTGCCTAATTTCATCTTCAGAGTGACTGTCAGAATCGCAGGCGCCAGACTAATTAGCACACACACACACACACACACACACACACACACACACACACACACACACACACACACACACACACACACACACACACAAAGGGTTGTGAGGACCTTCCATTAAAATATTACTGTGCCACACCTAAATTTGATTTGAACGTTAATCTCAGTAATGATCTTTTTTGTTTCTTTTCTTTTCTTTTATTGTTTTTAAGAAAATCTGTAATTTAGATTAAAATAGGAAAGAAATATGGGGACATTAAAAATGGGGACCAGTGAGATATCATTTGCTTTAGGAGAAATTTAGTCCCCTCAAGGATTTAAAAACATGTTCACACACACACACACACACACACACACACACACACACACACACACACACACACACACATTTGTCTTACTCTAATTATGAGGACCTTCTACTGAAATATTCCTATGCTACATTTAAATCCAACGTTACCCTTAACCTCAGTAATTGCTGAGGTGCTTCTTTTGTTTTATTTTATATTATTACTTTTATGAAAATCTGTACTTTTTATTTAAAAAAAAAAGAAAAGAAAAAGGTAGTTCCCGTTGTGTGAAAATCGGTCCCAACAAAGTAAAAAAATAAATAAAAAATCGCCCCGAGCGCGCACACACACACACACACACACACACACACACACATTTACCTTCGCACCATACATCAGAGAATGGCAACTCTGCCCTTTTCATGACTTCTTTTTATTAACAGCCTCTGGTTTTCTTCATCCGTGGCTTTTTATTTTTATCTCCAGCGGCTTTTTTTTACACGCTACCGATTTTAGTTTTGCGCCTTTTCTGTTTGCCTTACTGCTCCTTTTGAAGTGCGGAGACATTTGGAAGCAATGAACAAGACTCTATTAGTGTCACTAAGGTAAATGGGTGAAAAACATAGTGGAGGTGGAGGAGGGATTTTTTTTTTTTTTTGGTAAATGGGGGGCCAGAGATCCCTTGGTTTCCCTATTCTCCTCCTCTCCTCTCCTCCATCTGTCCAGGGTCGAACTCACTGTTATCAAAACATCATCCATTACGGAGCTGACAGCCTCATCGGGGGACCCGGGACCCTGCGAAAAGCCGTGGGGAATTTCCGTCACTGCCCCACGCCAAAAGGGGGGAAAGTTGGGAGGGGGTGAAGGGGGAAAAAAAAGAAAAATGAAGGAGAGAATGAAAGAGAGGAGAAGCGATTCATCATGAGAGCTCATTTTTTCTCTTTTCTTTGAGGTGGTAAGCGAAGATTGGTGGAGTGAAGAGAGATGGAGAGGCAGGGGATTATCAGAAAATCCTGTCGCTCCCTGACTTTGTGTTTTATTCCTTCAAGTCACGATCCAGAGTTTGTGAAGTCATTTCTGTTGATTACGAAAGATTATTTTGTTTTGCAGATCTGAAGTACCTAAAATGTAACAAATAAGTCATTTCCACATAACGTGCACTTTGTGTTTTACACAAAAGTAATGCAGTACATGTTCAGGATCTCATATTTAATAATGTAGAATTTTACACATGTTTTAAAACTATAAAAAAAACTAGTAAATGTTTTACAGATGATTTTATACATTTCAACCTTAAGATTATTTTTCCAGAAATATAGTTTTGAAGGCAAGCGGCAAGACTTTGCTGAATGTAAACTGCATGTTTTAAATTTACCAGATTTTATGTAATATAGTAAATATGCTAGGATAGAAAAGAGAAATAAAATTTAAAAGGGTAACATTTGTAAAACATTAAAACGTATTGTAAATATATTTGAATGTTTAATGTGTTAGATTTAGTTTTTAAATTCTTAAAATTGCCACTTTTTTACCTGATAAATACTAGAACTTATTTTTTTCTTATTTTCATTAAACATTCTGCATTTAATTTGATCTTTTTTATAGTTTTAAATTATTTCAGTTTAATATTTCTGTTAGGTATTCTTGCTTCTTAATTGTAGACAAATCTATTGTTTGCAAACATCTAAATATTAAAACAAAAAAAAAGTTTATAGGAAATTTTTAACTTCAAAAATTAGAATATGGTGTTACTTTTGTTTTGTGGTTACGCAGATTAAAAAAATGTTTTATTATTATCATTTTAATCACAATATATTATGTTAATACAGTATTGAAATTTATAACTGACAAAAATTTTATCTTTGAGAACGAGACTGCTATTTTCTTCAAAAGCCACAAAATTAACTTGTGATTCTGTTGACTATAATAGCCATAAAGTGCTGATTTAACAATTGGACATATATATATATATATATATATATTTTCTGAGCAGGCCGTACAGCAGTGTCAACTGGCGGCAGAATAAGGAGCCCGAGTATGGACTTTATCTCATGAGCTTGGACACTGTCAGGGAAAAATGCTTTCCATCTAGGCAGCCTAATCTCAGAGGAATGTTGGGGAGGTGGCGATGATTTGAAACGTCCGTGATAAAAAATATTGTTTTTGGTGAAAATCACTTTAGAAGAATCTGTGGCAGATCTCCTATTTTGTTAGTATCTTTCCAAATTCCTTGTTGCTTATTTAATAAGAAATGCTTCTTGATGTTCTAACTGTAGCCTTTTTTAACAGAGTATCGCTCCATGTCTGTGCACACACATGGTGTGTTTTAAAGGTGTTTTAACTTTAATTCCCTAGAATTACTGATAATTAGGGCACTAACAGTTTTACTACCCTAGAAAACAGGATAATCACCTCCACACACAAACACACACACACACACACAACTTACTTCCTCATCACCCAGGGAGCAGCGCAGGCTCATTCAGCTGTAAACCACTAAAGCTCACTAAAGCTCACCCACAATTTGCTAGAAGAGCAATAGCAACAGGTGTTCAGCACCCAAAAGCTGGAGCGAGCCCGAGTTGTTAACACCGCTGACCCCTGATCAGATTTAACGCCGGCCGCTCTGTATTTTCGGCTCCTGATAAGATATCGCATCTGATCCGGGGTCAGTGTATAATCGCACACGGGGGTTTTTCTTCATTTCCGCACAGATTTCCCCCGGGATTACGACAAGGGTTAAGTGGTTGCGTAGCCTTTGATTGCAGGATTGTTATTCGTAATTACTTTGTTACTTGCCGTTGGAATCCAGAATGTAAACTCATTCAAATTAGCACCAACGCTTCCTGTTATCTTTTTTTTTGTTATTTGTTTTGCCACAGAACAGTTTATATTGTGATCAGGGATGTGATCGTTAACTGCCATGAAGGATTGTTAAGGAAATAACAACAATAGCAAGCAGAAATGTAAATGGAGGACTTTTACTTTTACTTGAGTCATTCATTGTTTAATTATACAAATAGCCATTTACACAGAGAATGAGCAAACTCACAAAAAGAAAATGCAATAAATAAATACAATTTAGAATTTATGCTAAAGGCAAAAAAAAAAAAAATTAAGGATATTGTAATGATTAAATTTAAATGCATTTTTAAATAATAGTTTGTTTTCTATAACGTGATGGTAGTATTATTAAACTGGCCTTATTTACTTACTAATACAACATTGAAAAAGGAAAGTTATAAAGTTTTGTAACTTAGTTCCAAACTTACTGTGTGGCAGTAAATTCCTCATTACAGCGGAACCTCGGCATGCGAAATTAATCCGTTCCGGAGGCGAGTTCTTAAGTCGAAATTTCGTATTGCGAAACGCATTTTCCCATAAGAAATAATGTAAGTGCAGATAATCCGTTCTAGCCACACAAAAAGATTACCAATATTACCGATTTCCAACACTATATTCATATTTCTGCATCTAAAAACAATCAAAACTAAAATATGACACAAATACACATTAAACCTCAATTAACCTTAATTTATTTAAAAAACGAAACTTAAAGTGGCTTTCATTTCTTCTTGCTGCCGTGCTTGCTAACATCCTCATGGTCTAAGTTTTCACCAAATCTTGCCAAAATGCAAACAAAATTTTAGTTCTTAAGGCGAACTTTTGTGAGGCAGGGTGTTCGAATGCCGAGGATGTAGTGATGTAATAATGATGCTGCGTTCCAATAAAAAGTGGTAATTCTGAATTTCCAATCTCCATCTAGGAATTAAAAAATACAAAATCAAGTCAGAATTCCTACTTCAGTAGGCTTTAGCATGTGGTGTCATATCAGCGCAGCTGTTAACACCATCAGCAGTGAAGAAAATGACAATTCTGTGCTTTTAATGATCTTATAATACTATTTATTTTGGATCAGTCAATGTACAGACACATTTTTTCTGTAAATTTCTGACATTTACCGAACAATATTTCCACCTTCCCACTTCCACAAAGAAAGCTGCGATTTGTTCTCAAGTCTCCATGTGTTTTTTTGTTAATCAGGTTTTTGGTTCCAAGCCCCACAGCTCACTGGGCTATTATTTTGTCCTATAGGTTATTAGTTACCCCCATTATAGTGTATCCTGTATCTTTGCTTATCATGGTGCCCTTTTGCTTGTTTTCATTTGTGTGTTACTTTGGTTTATGTTCTTTCATGAAATACTTCCTTTTTTTTTTTTCAAGTCATAACACAGAAAATTATATAACTGACAGGATATCAGGTTAACTAACCCTGTATATTGCGCATACATCCAACGATCTAATTACTTGACCTGAGTCCAGTATCTTAAAATGTCAGAAATCTGATAACATCTTCAGCTTCAGGATTGAAAATGTTATAAACGGTGTTTGCTTTCATATAAGGATCATATTATTAGTGTGAATGCAAACACCCTTGTATGAACATCAGTATGATTAATACATGTTCTTTGTTCTGTGTGTTAGCACCCGTACCCATCTGAAGAGCAGAAGAAGCAGTTAGCTCAGGATACGGGTCTCACCATCCTCCAGGTCAACAACTGGTGAGTGTGTTTTAAACCGAAGAGACACTGATACACCTCAAAGTCACACATTTGGAAAGACGATTGAGTTTGTGTAGAAAGTTTGTTCTAGTGTGTATAGTATAGTATTTTGTGATGGAAAAAAAAGTTGTTTAAAATGCCTTTGACTTTGTATTTTTCATATAAAAGATTTGAGGGTGATGATTCAGTCGCATCAGTCATCAAGGTTCAGGTCCAAAATCTTTCAAAAGTTTCCTAGCAATAAGATTTCTTTAACCACCTGCCTAAGTCTTCACCTGCTCACTTCAGGTGCTGTGGGTTGCGGGGTGGCGCCTCCATAGATCAGACTTGTTTGTCCAGCACATCTCATGGGTGCCTGATTGTGTTGGAATCTGGGGACGGCCGGGGTCCTGCACAATTTGGAAATTTGGACTGTGGGAGGAAACCGGAGAACCCGGAGAAAACCCACCAAGCACATGAAGAACATGCAAACTCCATGCACATAGACAAGGCATGGGAAATGAACCTTTTTTAGTTGTCGTTCCAGTTCCAGTTCTTGGCAACGCTGACGTTGTAGAATGTTGGCATCCTGTTCAATTCAGACTGGAAAGTACCAAACTGATTTTCATTGTAGTGCCTCGTTCCCTCAGCGACAGTGACATTACGGGTTCTCCCCAAGTCGTTATATTACGCGAGTTCAGCTGGTACTCACCAAAATCATTTTCATTGTTGACGACCTTGCCGGGTCTTTCCAGCGCGTGCCTTTGCATGGGAACAGTGTGGTCCCTTTTCAGAACAGGTGAAGGGGTGGCATGAGGAGTGCAAACAAGCACTTGTCAAATTAAACAATTTTCACAGTGAACAGCTGGACCGGTTTATTTAAACACGTATACACACAGACACACACACACACACACACACACCAGCAACTCCCCCTTCACACTCACACACACTCACACACACACACAAAGGCTGACCGCTGCATAACCCCACATTACGGTGAGGCCAGAGGAACGTTTTATGATGGTGCAACCCATGTGTTTTTACATTCTAAGGTTAAGCAGCCCAAGTGTCCATAACAACACATATGAATTCGCAGAAAGTGGATTAATTCATTGTACAGATACAGTACAATCAAGTCCTGAACATTAATAATCGTGATGGATATAATAAACTTATAGTGTTTGTGTTGTGCGGCATGTCTTGGCGAATAACCTTCATTTGTGTCTCTTCAAAAGCGCCTCAAATAGCTGTAGCACATTTACCACATGCTTTGTATTTATGGTACATGCTTGCCATGTGAGTGTGCAGTATGCGTGTGTATATGATGAGGAGGCCGAGCCTGGCGCTCGTAAAAACCCAGATTCATGGTGTGAAGCGAGGGGTCAGCCAAGGGTCAAACTTTTACCCCTAAAAGAGGGGGCAGGATCTGCAACCGTATGGCTTTTTGTTCTCGAATCTGATTGGTCACTGGACAGGTGGCGTGTCATAACGGAGCTGATTTATTGGCATCGGTGCTGATCTGGGGTCAGATTTAATATTCATTTCTCTGATAGTACAATGACATGGACACTTAGAAGAAAAGAGCATGAAAATTTCGCTTTTCTTGTCATTAAGAGGTAAACCTTAACCACGCAGATTTTGTACATTTCATCTCGTTTCGTTTACGTAGAAAAGTGCGTGTATTTTAGAGCTTTGACTGTAAAATGTAATTATGTAATTTATGCCCATTTATGTAATTTACATCTTCCTAAAGGGACATTTTGTCCACATTTAAAAGTACATATTAAGGCTTCAAAATATAAGACTGACAAGAAAAGGTACAGTTTTAGTATCTTAGTTTCTGAGGCACAGCGTATTAGCACTTTAAATCATTTCAAATGCAATCACTTCCCCCAATCCCCCGGTTTAATGCCCTGAATCTCATTAAAAGTCAAGGACACCTTTTTTAATATTTTCAAAACGGATCCATTTGTCCTCCATAATTTATTTTAGCTCTTCCCATTTCTGGTGCATAACCTTCATTAGCTTAGCGCCGGCCTTTTTGTGCCGTACAACCCCCAGCTTTTTTCAAGGGAACAGGAAATGGAACCGCGTGCCCCGAGGTCAAACAGTGAGGACATAAATCATGTACGGACCCAGGGCACTGGCACCTTCAGGTCAGAGGTCACGAGGGGGGTTTTTTAGACTGAGGAAGACCAGAGCTGCACCTCTGCTTGGCGTGTGACGTCATGAGGTCGCAGAGTCAAAGGGTGAAAGGGCAAGCACTGTAGGGGATAGATACTAAATACTAAAATTGTTTTGAGGCTGTGCCTGTACATCGACATCTCTGACATTAAAGAAGTACTTCACTGCTCACTGCTTTTCCAACCTAACCCCTGATCAGCACATCTGCAGTGTGGGTGTCAGTGATGTGGACTAGGGAGTTCTAGGGTTTCTCAAAAGATAAAAACAGAATGTGTATATATACATACCTGTACATGTATGTATCTTTAAATAACAACTGAATGTTCTTACTTTATTATCTATTTCCATATGTATTATTTGATAGTTTGGAAATCTTCAATACTGTTCTACAATGTGGACAATTAATTGCAAAACAACACTTTTGAACTTTTGATTGGTGTGGATGTATATACTAGATGTGCCCTCGATTTCATTTGTGTGGAGTTTAATCGCACACTCATAAGCACATATTAAAAAATGTACAGCGCCATCTGTTGAATTTTGGGATGGACTAATGATTTTTTTTAAGGTCGATTTTTTTATGATATTTTAAAAAATGGGCGTTTTCCATTTAAATTACAAAATAGCATATCTTTTCTTCCCGTGGGCCCATTGAGATGAAACAAAGCCTATATGTTACCTCAAGCTCGAACAAACACACCTGGGGACACCCTATTAAAATTTGCTCACTAGTTTTTACATGACGCGTGCACAAATAAACAGACGAACAGACTGACAAAAAATATATTTTAAAAAATCTTGATGTGTTCTATTACTCATCATACGTCCCCACAAATTATATTTTCATAAATCTATTCAATGTACAGACACGCGTGTGTGTATATACTACACACTATATATATATATATATATATATATAGGGTGTCTCAAAAAAATGTACTCACACTTTAACTCACAGTTAAAGTGTG
>JAQMYI010000010.1:5632870-5644383 GCA_030014275.1 Clariallabes melas
GTATATACTACATACTATATATATATATATATATATATATATACCAATAGTACACATACCAATAGTATATAATATATATACAATATAAACTATAGTGTATATAGTACCAGTTTAAACCTTAAAAAGATGTTGGTGCTACAGTGCCCAAAAACAAAACAACATCCTCCATCTAGGATAGACCGGTTACTATTATTATTATTATTATTATTATTATTATTTATTTATTTATTTATTTTTTGGTAATTAATCCCTGTCCAAACTGTTAATTTTATACCCCTCCGTATTAATAGTAATTTTGAATATATAATTATTCAGATACATAATACCCTTAAAATAAATAAAAATATAAATATAAATACAAATCAATTATATTTTTTAATATATAAAATAAAATATCAAATATCTTTAATGTTTATCGTATATGCACACATTAACATAGAAGATCAAGAGCAATAAATATTCTACAGCAAGAAAACGTTTGGAATAAATCATGCACCATTAGGAAACCTGGCATTGTGAGTGTCTAATACAAAGTTTGGTAATAGCAGATAAATTTAACATAGCCAAAGTTAAATTCCATTTTATTTAAACATTACTTAAAATCATAACAAATGTCTCAGATCAATTCTAATATTCCACTCATGATGGGAATAGTCGCCTAATGGGAATGAAATTGATTAAATTCTTTGAGCACGTGAACATGCATCTTATCAGCTCAGCGTTCATGTAAACAGTTAAGTTGGAACCTCTAATCAGAAGTTTTAATCAGATGGAAGAGATATTAGCCATGTGAACATAGTTTCTAAGAGAGATTCTTGTGTTTAGTGATGCACTTTATTACAGATATTTAAATGATTGGTAAATAGGAATAATTTACCAATTATTTTATTATTGCTGTGATATATGGTGGTTATGTCATTTTATTTTTTTAAGGAATATTTCATTTTAAGTGAGTTTGGAGTAAAGAGTTAAGCTCTTTTTTGTCTTTTCTATGTCAAAATATGGTGTAAAAACCGTTCAGGGAAAGACTTTCCCACTTTCAGGCTAGGTTCCAGGTAAAAACCTCTTAGAAAAAGGAATGAGTAATTAAATACTAAGCTGTAAATCTAAGAGATTAATCGTCCAAAGAGCCATAGCATAAAGAAACCATTGATTTCTCTTAAAACATAAATTATGTAATGTGACATATAAGCAGGTTGTTCTCACTATATTTATATCTCCAGGTTCATCAATGCCAGGAGAAGGATAGTCCAGCCGATGATCGATCAGTCGAATCGTGCAGGTGAGGCCATGCTAACGCTGTCTTACTCCCACTAAAGCTACATGTCTCGCCTGCACTCTCACATACTTATACTAAGTGGGTCTAATACGAACCAACGAAGTTAACAGAGTTCCAAGGGCCTTTATTAAGTGACACAAAACAAATCGCTGAACCGAGTGGTATATTTCATCCTTCTATTCTCTCTTTTCTCTCTCTCTCTCTCTCTCTCTCTCTCTCTCTCTCTCTGGCTCTTTTTCTCCTGACTGTCTTGAGTCTTGTTTCTGTTGAGCTGTAGTAAAGTTTATGGGCTGTGAGGGGGGTGTGCGGGTCGGGCAGGCTCCAGGCCGAGGCAGGGAGGAGGGCTGGGGAAGTTCAAAGGCATTTCTGTGGGTCTGAACTGCTGCCCTCGTGCCAGTTAACCAGACACAGCTCACAAACCCCATACGGACTGTACGCTAATGGGCTTCAGAGGGAGGGGAGCGGGGAATGGGAATGCATGACTGGAACACTATAGCGATATGTGTTTGATTTTAGAAGGATTTTGACTGGAGTGTGTGTCGTTGTAGTAGGTCACAGTGGGCCATACACTCCTGATAGTCAGCCAATGGGAGGCTACATGTTGGATGGACAGGCTCACATGGCAGCCAGAGCCCCAGGTGACATATTATTTGGACTATTCATCCATTTAAAGGAGTGTTATTTAAAAGTTTAAATGTGTTTAAAAGTGGTCTGAAACATTCATATGCTTTCAAAGATGCTGTAGACTGTGATTTATAATTTTTGTTAATGGACATGTGTTTTTCTGGCTCAGAATTAAGCTCCGCCTCCAGGTGAAACAAAGCTGCTCAGCTTTCCTCTTTTATTTAAAAAGATACAAAAATATAACTGAATATAACTTAAAAATATAACCTAAATTTTTTAAAGATTTGCGAATATAACATCATAATTTTTGTTGCAGTTAAAACTAATTACAGTTTTAAACTCCTTGGATAACTTCCTTAGTTCCACGAGAATTTCTTAGATATAGAATTAACTTTCTTGGTTACAGTCTCAACTTTCTCAGCTATAAGATTAACTTTCTTAGTTACAAGAACAACTTCCTTAGATACAGGAGTAACTTTCTTACTTACAATATCAACTTACAAGATTCACTTTACTAAATTCAAGAACTTTCTTAGTTCCAGGCATAATTTCTTAGATGCAGAATTAACTTTAATTTTCTTGCAATATCACATTTCGTAGCTACAATATTAACTTTCTGAGTTACAAGAACAACTTCCTTAGTTACAGGAGTAATTTCTTAGATATAGAATTGAATTTCTTACCTACAATATCACCTTCTTTAGCTACAAGACTGACTTTCTTAGTTATAAGAACTTTCTTAATCACAGGATTAATTTCTTAGATAATTTACTGTCTTAGTTACAATATTAACTTTATTAACTACAAGATCAACTTAATTAATTACAAGCACAACTTCATCACAAGTAATTTTTTAGATACCAGAATTAACTTTTTTGTTTACAAATTTCTATAGCTAAATAATTCATTTTCTTAGTTGCAAGAACAACTTCCTTAGTTACAGGAGTAATTTTTTTAGATACACAATTAACTTTTAACTATAAGATACAGTATATCAGCTTCTTTATCTACAAGGTGAACAACTTCCTTAGTTACAGAACCAAACTTTCTAAGCTACAGAACTATCTTCCTTACACCTTCCTTAGATGTAACATTTACTTCTTTAGTTACAGGAACAACTTCCTTAAATACAACATTAACTTCCATACTTACAAGTTAAACTTCCTTATATACAGCAATAACTTCCTTTGGAACAAGGTGAATTTGCTTAGTTATAAGATTATCTTCAATAGTTCCACGACTACCTTGCTTAAATCACAAGTACATTATTAACTTTCTTAGTTACAGGTTTATATACATACAGAATTAGCTTTCTTACATACGATACCAACTTCATTAAGTACAACATGAACTTTCTTATTTCCAAGATCAGCCTCAGATACAGGAGCAACTTCCTAAGTAAGAAGTTCAAGTGCATTAATTGCAGGGTGAAGTCACTTAGATAGCTTAGAGAGCATTACGTGGCTAAGCTATGGCATTAACATCCTTAATTACAGGAGCAGCTTTTTACCGACAACATTAACTGCCTTAGTTGCAGGACCACCTTCTTGAATTATAGAATCAGCTTTCTTATTTACAGGAGGAACTTGCTTAACTAGCATTAACGTCTTTAGTTACAGGATCATCATTTTTTTAACCTGGATGAATCATATACCAATATATCAACCTTAGCAAACTCTGATTAACCATAATTACCTTTTCTGCGTAACTACTGGACATATTTGTTTTCCGTCAGGCTTCTGTGAAGATTAGAAAAATAAAAAATATATATTCGCCTCGCCTCCAACGGAAAGAAAACTGCTCAGCTTAATCTTTTTTTCTTAAAAGGCAACGCACAAGACAGACAGATTCCTCACAGGCTTCGTCAGTGTGTGTGTTTTTTGTTTTAATTGAAGCTGTAATTCACCTTATGGACAGCAGAGGGCTCTGTATATTACAAACTGCTCCTTTAAACACATTTAAACAACAGGTATTTGAATGGTACTTGAATGAAGGAAACAACAGTGAATGATTTCTCTCCCATGCTCTCTCTCTCTCTCAGGCTCACTGGGGATGGGGATGGACAGTCAATGGCACTACATGTAACCAATGTGTACTGCATCTTAACACCTACCTAGGTGTCAGGTAAGTCTGTTTAAGTTTGTGTGTGTGTGTGTTTGTCAGGAGATGTTTACATAACTTGAATGAAAGGAGACTCCAGTGTCAGAAGAGATATATTTTTCTTTTTTTTTTTTATTAATTTGCCTTATTTACAATTGAGAAATATTGTCTTGTAAGAGAAACATTTTTTTCTGAGTACAAAATGATGAAGAAAGAAAAAACAAGCTGAAAAGAGAGAGAGAGAGAGAGAGTGAGAGCGCTTGTTAGTGCCTCTGCGGGATTGCTGTTTTTCACTCCCTCTTTATGAATCATTGTATTCAAACAAATCCATCTGTCATATCCCATAATACCCCACAATGCCTGTACAGTTGACCTCCACCCCTTCTGCATGCAATCCAGCGAGCTGAGAGAGTTTACACTGCTTAATCTCCCCTCATATGTTTCTCTTTTCCTCTCTTTTGTTAAATTCATTTTTTATTTGCTCAGCTGTTATTTTTTCCTTTGACGTAAAACACACTGAACCTACTTAGCACTTGGGTGCTATATTGATGTCCCAGGGTCATGTTGTTATTGCTAGCGCAGGTACAAAGGCAGCAAGTGGAAGAACAATGATTAAGTCATAGCAGTCGGGTTTCGGCTGAGCCCCTAATGCGAGATAGGAGGGAAAAAAATACAAAAGAGGCATACTAGAAAAAAAACATATTTTTTCCTTTTTTTTTTGCCGTAGTTTTTTGAGTATATCCGGTCAGTGTAAGAATCTTTGCTAGACAAGTACTCTTGGTTTTTGTTTGTTTCTTTTTAAATAAGATATATAAATAATTAAAACAACAAAAAAAAACTTTCTGGTTTTAAGAATTCAGTCTCATCTATATTTGGTTAGAAACCTCGAGCACAAACTGTCAGCCAGTTTCTGTTAGCAAGCCAGTGTGAGGTTATGAGGTCCCACCTTCTGCGTTACGATTGGTTACAAGAATTTGTTCTTGTCTATTATAAGTTAGAAACCTAGCCCGCGTCACTTAGTAGTTCAGTACGAGTCCAAACCACAGGGAGCGAAACTGTTCACTGAAACAGTAAAGAAAATGTGAACAGTGTACGAAACAATAAAAATCGGTTCATCATTTTGACGGAATTGGACAAGCAAGATTACCCATCAGTCATTGCTTCTTGCTCACATCTGAGACCTGGCATTCATTTCAAGTAAATTTTCCTAAGTGACATCAACTGAACAGGGAGTAGAGAGTACAGTGTAAATTACATTGTGGAACAGAATACAGCACTAGAGCACGAAGGCAGGACTTGAATTATGTTTTTAAGTGCAGTTAAAAAGAACAAGAAATGTGCCATTTATTACTTGTTTTGTAAGATATTGGGGTAAAAGACATGACAAAGTACAATTTCTCTATATAATCCCCTGATACACTAATGCACTTTTCCCAGTGTTTCATTACTGCTTGGACACCATCAAGGTAGAAACGTTCCTCAGTGCGCCAGAGCCATGATTGAACTGTCTAAAACCCTAGCCCACCAGGATCTCCTTTAATGGCCCAAACATGTGGAAATGTCTTGGAGTGAGGTCAGTACTGTACGGGTGATATGGCAATAACTCCCAGCTGAGTCCCTGTAATGTGCAAGTGGTGTTAGTGAATGATTGGGTGTACAGTTCCAACAGACAGATATGCAAGCTGGTGACCATCGAATATCCATGGATTTTCAAGAATCATGCGTTCCACTCGCTGAAGGTTCGAAGATCGTAATTCTTCAAAACGTTCGCACCGTTCAAGTGTTTTACTGCGGCTAAGAGTCTCATCTCCATTCTGCGCTTGAAGTCTTCTGGAAACATCAATCGGTTTTACGCCCCCATTCACCAGAAATTTCATCACATGTCCCAGTCCGACACATTTACAGCAGAGATGTGATGAGATGACAAGCGTGATGTTGTTTTTGGAAGCAGATGTGTCTGAGCCGGGTGTACAGATAAAGTGCTGAGAGAAGGAGGTAGACTGGAGGACTAACGTGCAGCTGCATTGCTGTCTTTATATAGAGAGATGAAACGAGGGTTAAATCCCAGAACACCACAATCAGCAGGTAATCAAGTGGCCTTCTGGTCTGTGTTTATTATAAACACATAAACACACATCTTGATGAACAAATCATTCAGGGTGTATTTTTCCTTTGAAGGTGTTTCTGAGTGGAGTTTTCCATTACTCTGGTTCCTTTTCAAAGGAATATAGTTTAAGTTCCCTTTTCAAGGATGGTTTTAAGTAGAAACCTATTTGGGAAAAAAGGACACTTTAAGGATTTTTTTTTTACCGGAATACTGCGATAAAACATAGAATCCTTAGAGGTTTTTCTGTTAACCATTGGACTCATTACTTACATAAAAAAAAGTTATAGTAAATAATATATATGTATTTTAACTCAATAAGACCTATATTACTAACAGTAATGTGAACTTTTAGTAGAAGTACTTTAAGCAGCTGTCTAACCAGAGTAAACAGCACAAAGTGTTTAAAATATGCTCTGCCTCTCATAATCATTGCTTATGAGGACCGTATGGTAAAATGTTCTCAAAAGCCAGAAGTACAACATGTAGAATCCTCCACGGTTGTTTTGTTCATGCTGCTCATTAGGAAAGTCCCACAGCTGAAAATGTAGTGGTTTGGTTCTTAAAAACAGTGGAAAGATGGCCAGTTTCTGCGTTTCTGAAAACCGTCAGCTGGTTCCTTGAAGCAATATTGGCTCCAGTACTGACAAAAGAAAAGAGAAACACTGTGTACGCTGTGAACGCCAATCTTTCTCTCTTCGCTTTTGTCTTCTGCCTCTGAAACTGAAACATGCTCACTGCTCGCGTTTGATTTAAAATTACAATTTTTTTTTCTTACAGCACCAAAGATGGCGAATCGTCAATGCTACAAATCCCAGAAGCCTGATAAATTACCTCTCCGTGGCTTAAGGAATGCAAGTGCCTCGCTGCCACCACAGAGACTGCTGCAGCAGGCCGTTCCAGCCGTCTCGTTCAAAATGGCCGTCCCAGCTGGAGCCTGGCGAGGACTGGGACATCAATCATAATGGGTCAAGAAAAACAACAAAAAAAACAATAAAAAGTCAAACACCTTTACTATTCCCAGCCTTACCTGCTGTAGGCTTGGTACAAAGACTGAACTGCCTTAAAGGATAAGGACACTCAAATGTTAAACCTCAAAAAAATATTTTATCCAGGTGTTTAAATGTTTAGTTTTTTTGGTGTTTCTTTGTCAAATTCTAGACTTTAGAGATCAGGAAAACCCAGAAATGACCTCCAATAGACAGTCTTTAACTACTGCATAAAAAACAATAATCAATATCATGTTGGGATGTTTTGTGAATTAATAATGTATTTACCTACATATTTACCTCTGATTCTTTATTTATGTATTGGCTTAAAAGCAGAGATTGTAACAGCAATGAGATGTCCATAGGTACAATATCAACTTCCTAAGTTAAAGAGGATTAGCTTCCTTAGCTACACCATTAGCTTCTTAATTTACAACATCAACTCCCTTGGTTACATCATCAGTTTCCCTAGTAACAGAATCGACTTCTTTAGTTACAGAGCTAACTTTCCTTAGTTACAGGATCATCTTACCTAGTTACAACATCAGCGTCCTTAGATACATTGTGAGCTTCTTAGTAACAGCATCAGTTTCTATGGTAACAGCATCACCTTCTTTAGTTACAGAGCTAGCTTAATGGTTACAGCATTAGCTTACTTAGTTATAGCAACAACGTCCTTAGTTACAGCACTAATGTCTTTATTGTAGTTATAGAATCAACATCCTTGCTCAGAGCATAAATTCCTAAAGTACAGCATCAACATTCTTAGTTACAGCTTCAACTTCCGTAGGTGCAGCATCACTTGCTGTAGTTCCTGCATCAAGTTCTTTAATTACATCACAACAACAAAAATTTCATTGGTTGTGACACTTGATTTCATAGCTAAAGGATAAAATTTGTGAATTACATAATGTTATTTACAACGTTAATCGCACAGATATAAAAGAAACTTCATGGTTTACAGAATCGCTCTTACAGATACAAGAATTAACTTCCTTATTTATAGCAATGTCTTCCTTAGATACAACTTTAAATTCCTTACTTATATCATCAGGTTTTTTTTACTGTGGCAACCACTTGCCGGGAGCAACCGAAAGACCAACAACAACAACATCATCAGGTTTTTTTAGTTACAGGATCAACATCCTTAGTTACTGCACAGTCCACAGTAACTGCTTATATACTTATTTACAGAATCAACTTGTTAGTTACACCATTAACTTCCTCAGTTACAGTAATAACTTTCATTGTTAGAAGCTCAGTGTCAGCTTAGTGACAGGATCTTTCTGGCATTGGTGGAGGGACTCCTAAAAGTATCCCCGGTACTGCTAGGCAAAATGGCAGTGGATGAGTTTCTGGGCAACATGCTGATCTCCGAAGGGTCTTTCTTCAGTGTTGTTCTGTTTGAAAGTTCTCCAGAGTGAAACTATTGCTACAAATATTTTGTAAATAGCATGTTCATTTGTCTCTGTAAAAACTGTAGCCACAAAAAACAAAACAAAAAACTTTTCAGATAACTATAATGGATGCACAACTTGACACATTGACATTCTAATATTGGCTTTTGTGTCAGTTTAAATTTTGTAATTCATTATTTCTCAAATCTGGTATTTGGGCCCCTCAGATAGATATGTACAGGTGCAGAGAAACTGGTGTGCCTTGATTGCAAGTTAAAATACATGATGTGCATAAAGTCATCACTATCGAGAGGTAAAATAACCTTGCATAATTTCTTTAATTTCTTAATTTCTTATGTAGTTCAATTTCTTAATCAAAGATTCTGCATAATTTGCATACTTCAAAAAATTAGTGTGTGGCCTGCAACTTCCTGTTGAAGTGTATTGGAGGTCACTTTTGTGCCGTCTTGTATCCACCCCAATAAATACACTGAATAAAATATGCACTTTGAGGTTTAACAGTGACCTTTAAGAAGTTAAAAACTATTTTCCCACCAGCAGCAGGAGGACCTGCACGCATTTTTAAGGATTTATGTGGAATCTACGGGGAACTACATTAAAATCTGGCCAGGCCTGGAGAAGGACATTTAAAAAAAAAAAAAATTGAAGAAGAAGACAAAAAAAGAAGCTTGTATTGATGGTACGGTTTGATTTTAGATGACATAGGCACTAAGCTTGCAAATTTTTAAGGTTGATTGTATAATTTTGTAGTGCTGCAAACACCAAAATGCAACAATGTTTACCCTTAACAAACATGCTGCAGATGCATTGATGTTTTAAAAATGAATGTTTCTTGCCTTTCTTATGCGATCTGCTGCATCTCTCGAATGAGTAACGGTGCTCCAAGAAAATCCTGAAAAAGATGATTGTAAATGGTTTGGTTTGCATTGGTACACCATATTCTGTATTTTCCGCACTATGTGTGTTTGTGTGTGTGTGTGCGTGTGTGTGTGTGTGTGTGTGAGAATGCGTGTGTCGTTTTCATAAAACTTTTTACCTCAATAGCTGACGGCTGGTTTTATTTCTCTGATGGAACAATAAGGTGACTTCACACTGGAGCTGATTATGTGTGCCACCTGTAGGACAGCTGGGATACTGCGCAGTGTGAAAGTTGAGATACATATTATCATGGTTTATATTTAGAAACATATTAGACACACATTATTGTGGTTCATATTTATTCATATGGAAGACACTTTTTTGTCTACTTAGTGGATAAAAAGTGATATTTTGAAGAAAAAGAAAACATCATGCTGGCTTATCACACTGTGAATTTACTTTTACACTGTAAGAAAAATTCTTACTTTTATTTGTATCCAAGAACCATCTATATGGCATAAAAAAGCAAACATGCACCTTGTAGCACATCATGCCCTGTACATTACTGTAGTAAGGAATAAATCACTCTGGGACATGCTGTTATTGGAACACCACAACAGCTCAAGTGTTTTATCAGCGTTTTACAAGCTACTTTTATAGGCTACTTTTACAGACTACTTGGCTCAACCCTGATCAGGATTGTGTCTCCTTGCTTGTGTCGCATGAACTTGATGGAGTTTTTGACACCACTGATCATGTTATTCTCTTTAATAAATTAGAAAATGTTACTTGAGTTATGTAAACTTCCCTCTCCTAGCTCAGGTCTCATTTGGCTGATTGTAATCATTTTGTAGATGTAACTGGTGGCTTCTCTACAACGTGCAAATATAAAATTTGGTGTTCTGCAAGGTTCTGATCTAGACCCACTGCTTTGTTTCTCTATATATGAACAGTTTGATTGCATAAATGCCATTGTAGATTTTCACACATTTTGGCAAATTCTTTTCCAGCACCATGCAAGGCTGTCTATAACAAAATATTTTTGTTGAAAATTTCTAAATATTATTCTTCGATCACTAGCACTGATTTCTATCATTTGCGAGCCATAATTGCGCTTCAAAGTCAGATTAATGAAAGAAAATTAAATAGAGAGATAATGTTACAACACAAGAGATGTTTCTATCATGTTTGCTATTCCCGGATGTGTCCATTACGTTCCTTTTTTAAATAATGATTTCTAAGTTTTGTTATTAACTTGTGGGACTACAGACGTATATGTAGTCAGAAGATGCTTGAATGACCGTTATAAGTGAAAATACAACTGGTAGAGGAGGAAGCCGATGATGCTGTACATGGAAGTTTTTGAATTATTTTCAATGTTTCTCATGATCTCCAGCGCTCTTTGTAATTAAAAGGTTTTGTGTGGACAAAACAACACTTGTTCCAATTTGCTGCCATGATCTGATTGACTACAAAATCAGAATCAAAGCATGAGTTTGCTATATTTTTTAATATTAAAACTCAGCAACCTACGCTTGACTTTAAACTGCATACCTAAATAATCATTTACACAACTCTGAACTGATTTATCCATTGTGACAAAATCGTAGAAGGTGGATTTATAGTATTTTGCAAAATCAACACTGGGAAAAAAATTGCAAAAAGCAAAAAGCAAAATTATCTTATTTTGCAGTCAAACTGTTCATATGCATCTTCTTTGTAATATTTTTTATAACCATGATATTAGTTCAAACTGTTAAGCTGATGCCACATAGTTGTCTTATTATCTTTGCAAAGTATAATGACCAGGTTTATAACTTTGAGGAATGGGTTATGGATTAAATACTAGATGTTTAATTTCCTTCTGCTAATGCAAAAGAACTGGTACATTGTGCAGACACCCTTATCCAGAGCTAATTACATTTCTTTATGTCATTATACATCTGAGCATTTGAGATTTAAGCGCCCAACAGTGGCAACTTGGTGGTCATGGGGTTTGAACCTGGGACCTTCTGACTGTAGTCCAATGCCTTAAAGAGCCCCTTTTATGCTTTTTCAAATATCATCTTTCATGCAGTGTGTCATGTAGCTGTATGTGAACATAAACTATCTGCACTATCTGTGACGCCGACAGTGCACGA
>JAQMYI010000010.1:5710846-5735320 GCA_030014275.1 Clariallabes melas
GTAGAAGTGGTCTCTGTGTGTGTGTGTGTGTGTGTGTGTGTGTGTGTGTGTGTGTGTGTGTGTGGCACGGTGTCCAATGACACACGCGCACAGACACACACACAGCAGGCAAAGAGCAGGCTAAGCCTTGAGCAGAGAGAGAAAATGGATTTTTCCACACATACAGGGGAGACGATTACGGATTTCTCTGCCTCCGCCGTGTATCTTTCCTCTACCGCCGCTCGTTTTTTCTGTCGATGAGGCGCCGAACTCTGCTAGCATCAGAGCGCGAGACCAAGTGTGTTCACTCCGCTCCACGCTCAAAGTTTTTTTTAAATAATCAAATGTCTCTGCGTCGCGCGACACAACGAATCGATTATGATCACGATTACGATATAATAGTTGCCAACTCTTTTAGTAATCGATTTTTATCGATTTAATCGATTTGTTGTTGCAACCCTGTAAAATATGAATTAAACAAACATTAAATCTCACTTGACCTTAATTTATGATTCCTCTTGGCACCGGCGGCTTTAAAAACCAAAAGTGAAAGTGGCTCCGTTCTCTATTTCCTACTGTCCTTGATAACATTCCTGGGGACACTATTTGTTTAATAAATCTTGCACAAAATGCAAAATAATCCACAAAAAAATACGTAACTCCATTCCTCTGACGCAAACAAGTTTTGAACGGCTCCCGGGTGTATGCGCAACTGAGCCGGTCACTTGTATGCCGAAAATGCTTTGTATACTGAAGCAATTTTCTTACAAAATTTCCATTCTTACCACGAAAATTTGTGAGGTTATGTGTATGGTGCGGTAACACTGTACTAGGACAGCGTTACAACGGTGAGGTGTTCCGTAGGTACGACCGACTGGTTTAAGGTGGACGTACTGTAGGTATGCACCAGGGATCGGCTCTTATCCCCTTCCTGTTTGCAGTGTTGATGGACAGATTGACGGATAAGGTTGGACATAAGGTGTCCTCATGGAGTGAGATGTGTGAGGATGATATTGTGATCGGCAGCGAAGGTAGGAAGCAGTTCAGATGAGTCTAAAGAGGTGGATAGATGCACTGGAGAGAAGAGGACCAGCAATGTTCGACGGTGTCGACGGTGTCGAGACCAGCAATGTTCGACGGTGTCGAGACGTTGGTGCTGACAATAGACAGGTAGCAGAGCTGGAGGTGGTGGAGCTAAAGAGGTCGCAATTTGCTTTGGGAGTGACAAGAATGAACCGGATTAGGAATGAGCATATTAGAGGGACAGTACAGGTAGGATGGTTTGGGGACGAAGTTAGAGAGGACAGGTTAAGATGGTTTGGACATGTGCAGACGCGGGATGAGGAGGAGGAGAATGTTAGAGATGGAGCTGCCAGGCAGGAGGAGAAGAGAAAGGCCCAAGAGCAGGTTTATGGATGCGGTAAAGGAGGACATGCAGGAGGCTGGAGTGACAAAGGACGATGAACAATAACATTAGAATTGTGGATCAAACTTTCACTTTCGATTGGCCAAGTAAAAAAATATTCTTTTGTGGTAATTGCAAACTCAGTCCTCTAGATGGCACTGTGTGTCTCAGGACTGACCAGAGAACATTGTTCAGGAAGGCTTTTATGTTTTAAATTCATCATTTTTTGAAAGTAATTAATTAATTTTGTTAAAAAAAAAGTAATGATAACAATTTAAGTTCTCCAATAGCTGTGGTGTGATAGTAATTTAACAGCCTTAATTAACTTCCTTGACATTTACTTCTGTCAGCATTCTACACTACAAGAGTCAGAAATATCCGCATCTCTGACTATTGAATTTATCTTTATGAATTTTTAGAAAAGACAAATATATATATTTTTTACATGATCTCCTGGCTTTTCAGTACACCTTGTCCATTTGTCAACAAGTTTTCGTATTCCCTCGTTTAAAAAAAAAAAAATCCTTATGTTCCAATACTTCTGGCCCTCGAGAATCCCAGAAAACTGATGAATTCTCCAGCTGATGGTCGATTTTTGAACTTTTCCTTGAGGATGTTTCCGTTGTTCAGTATGCTCTGGCGTTTACTCTCAGACTCGTAGCGATCACGTAATGTATTTGTACAGCGTCTGAGGTAATCTTCAAAGTTCTGCAAAATTTCCACATGCTCATTTCTCTTTTGAAATAAGTCCACCGCAACATACCGTGTATGAACATAATCAGAAGATCTTAAGCTGTAAGCTTAGGGTTACTCTTTTATCTGTGAGACAAAGTATCATGTAATCATTCTGTTTATTTTGTACTGTATATCTTAATTTCTAATAGATTTGCCATGAGGAGTCTTGTCATACTTCCTGTCTCTCCTTCAACAGGTGAGCGATAAGCGAGTGTCCAGGAACCACGGGATTCTGCAGAACGCGGACGGACAGCTGCGGCTCAAACCCGTACGTGCTCCAGGACCGAACCTTATTTTTAGAACCTAATTCGTGACCTTTTTTTTTGTGGAGGGTTTATTATGCCATGCTGGAGTGTCCGCCTGAGAGGGTCAGTCATCAAACGGAGGACAAGATTAAATACTCTTTGATGTCCTGCTCTCTCTCTCTCTCTCTCTCTCTCTCTCTCTCTCTCTCTCTCTCTTTCTTTCCCTTTGTCTTTCTGTTTCTGGCTTTCTGTTTCTCTCCCACTCCTGTTCTCTCTCTCTCTCTCTCTCTCTCTCTCTCTCTTTCTGTCGGCCTCTCTGTCTCTCTTCCTATGGGTTCATGTCCATGTATGAAACCATATTGCTAAAGCATTACAAAAGAGAAAAACAGTTATTAAATATGGAAAATCTATATTAAATATTACTTTTAAAATAGAAATTTAGCTTAAACTAGCTTAAACTTTTTAAAATTCTCTTCTTCCTATCTCTGCATCGTTACCTTTTTCTTTCTCCATTTCTGTCTTTCCCTTTGTCTCTTTCTCTCTCTCTGTCTCTCTGTGATATCAGTTAAGTGAGTCAGTAATATGGTTTGTGTACTCGACAGTAAACGGCTTGTAAAAGATCACCACGTAAATATTTAACGGCTCTCATGTTCCTCATGTGACATCGTGTTTCTGTGTTGTCTTTGGGTTTTACGTTTCAGAGGAACTGTTTGTCCTGCCGATGAGATCAGCTCCATAATAGTGGCACGGGATTTCTCCCGCATCCCAGTAGTGAATGTAATTTGTAGTTAAGAAGCAACACGGTGTCATATCAGAAAGACTCACTAGATGGCGCTGCGTTACGTGTCACCGGAGCATTTGAGATCTCCTCTGTCTTCAGGATGTTATATGTCCTCCCTGTGGCCTCGTAAAAGCGAATTACCCATTTAAGTGTCATCGTAAACCAGCGCCACAGCCACTAGCTATGTTCAGGATATTTCTTTAATCTTATTTCAGTCGTTCCGGTTAGAGGTTAACTGTTTACATGGGCGCAGATAGGATAGGATAAGATGTGGGTTTTAATGTTTGAGGTTAGGTCAGGCGCCTCATTTTTCCCCGGTAAATCCCGCCTTCCGCGTTATGATTGGTTAGAAGAATTCAGTCTTTAACTGTGATTGGTTAGACGCTTTAGTACGGTTGAAATGGCGAGCCAAGCGGAGCTCCTCCTACAGAAACCCAGTGGATGAAAGTAAACACTGGTGGGTCGTCCTCGAGGAACTTAGAAACTCAACTCATGTCTCCAAATGTTACCCCCCTCGCCCCAAAAAAATGGCACCATTTGGTTTTAACCAAGCAAATAGGTACGAGCCTCCCGTTGTTTGATCGCTCATTTCTCATTTCTTAAACAACCACGTCAGAAGCTGCTGAAATTGGATGAAGAAAAACAAGAAGCGTTATGATGAACCATCATTTTTAAAGAAAGAAATGTGGAGAAACCATCCAGAATGAGCATGATGGGAGATCACTTAAACCCTCCTATTATCTTTGGGGCCATTTCGACCCCATTCAATGTTTAAAGTCTCAAAATAGATGATTTTCAGTGACTTTTATACATTCAATTTCAATTCAATTCAATTTTATTTGTATAGCGCTTTTAGCAATTGTCATTGCCTCAAAGCTGCTTTACACAATCAAAAGAATTATTTAAGTTTTTATGGAATGTGAATGTGTATGAATCAAAAAATGATCAGTTTGTCCCTGGTGAGTAAGCCGAGGGCGACAGTGGCAAGGAAAAACTCCCTGAGATGGCAACAGGAAGAAACCTTGAGAGGAACCAGACCCAACAGGGAACCCATCCTCATTTGGGTGAAACAGAAAATTATGTTACCCATAAACTTGGGTAACAATTTTAAATATGATCATTTTCTAGAGGTTTAAATTGCTGGGGTCAAACTGACCCCAAGGATAAAAGATGTTAGTAAATTCGAAGGTAACAGGAGGGTTAAACCCTTAGTGAAATCAAATTGTACAAATAAAAACAACAGTAGAACTCACAGCTATGTTTAATAGTGAAAGTAAGATGCGCATAATGCGAAGAGAACCCGAGGGACTGGGACTAAACAGCTGTGTAGCCTGAAGAAAAGCACTTATCAGTGAGACTAATCAGGAGAAGAAAAAAAAAGACTTCACTTTGGCAGGGAACATAAAGGTCATGTGGTCTGAGGGGTCCCGAGTGATGGGGGCGTCAGGGTAAGAAGAGAGGCAGATGAAGTGATTGGCCATCATGCCCCGTGCGCACCGAATGATCAGTTTTTCCTACATTGTTACCTCACGCAATCAATGGATTTATTTTCCCTGATATGATGGGAAAATATGACAAAAATGACAGAAATCCTGACTTTCCCACAATTCATCAAAGAGCATTTCAGGGAGCACGAAACATCATCATCACACATCGGCCGTCACAGAATCCAGACCTCGAGCTCATTGAGAACCTTTGAGACGTGCTAGAGAAGGATTTACTCAGCGGTCCGGCTCTGGTCCATCAGCAATACAAAATCTTGTCAAGAAATGAATGCGACTCCAGACTGAAATTATTGCCTAAGCTTATCGTAACGATGCCGTGGCCGTAATCAAAGCAAAAAGCGCTCCAAGCGCTTCATTTATAAAAAATTTTTTTTTAAAATCTTTATTTTTTTCAATAGCATTTTTCATGTTTTGCCAAAGCGACATGAAAAAGTTTTTATTTCGGCTAGTTTCTACTGTAGCGTCTGCCTGTTTTTAGTTTTACCTTTTTGCGTCTGCCTTCAAACATTAGCTAAACACAGCAATGACTCAATATGTCTGAAGATCTCTCTTAGTGATGGATTTTAAGTTTTTGCATGGTTACATGCTGTAGGGAAATGGACATACGTCTAACTAATTCATCTGTGAAAATGTCCACGATGGTCCTGCTTCATCATTTAAAAAGATTAAATGACCCAATACAAGTCGTGAAGAACAAAAAAACGTAGTAACTGATGTTACGTGTTGAGTCGGGAAACAACTTTAAGGCTTTAAAGGCTTTAAGGGAGACTTTAAGGGAGAGAACTTTAAGATGGTGACCGAGACAGATTTCACTGTGTGAAGGGTTTTCTTAAACCTTCACTGTGTCCCCTGCAGACGCACGTGAACCCCTGTTTTGTTCAGACGTCCCCGGATGCAGCGCCGGAGCCGCTAGAGAAGGACAAATGGCACTGCCTGAAGGACGGCGAGATCTTCTCCCTGCTCCCGGGGAAATACATCTACAGAGTGCATGCTGTAGGAGAGGAAGGAACACCCAGGTAACTCTTACAGTCCAATACACACACGCTTTAATCATCATCATCTCGTGCTTTCATTCTGGATCAAAAAGTCTTTTTAGCTCCCAATAAAGGACTTGTTCGTGTTGTGAGATTAAACAAACTGAATAAAGTTCTGCTTATCTCATCAGTCAGCATGATCTGGTATTCAGCTCATGCTTTAAATGTTCTTTAAAGTGAATTTGAGGTAATAAGCCGTTTTCCATCCGCTTGCATGTTTTTTTTTTTTTTTTTTTTTGTAGAATTTGCTATTCCTGTGACAGTATTTCGTAACCGAGATTCCCATGAAAATCCCATCCTCCTCCTCCACCCCCTCCTCCTCCACCTCCTCCTCCTCCGCTTTTTAAAAGCATCATGGCCATGCTCACACTCTGAGATTCAAATCAAGAACTTTGTCAGGAAATTTGTCATCAGTCATCTTGTGTCACTAAATCGGCAGCCGTCCCACCCTGCAAAAACTTCACATTTCACGGAGATCGCCCCCAGACACCAGTAACACAAACATGTCAAGCAAAAAAAAAAAGAAAAACCCACAAATGTCGAAAACACTATTCTAAATGGAAGCCTAAATGTTTTCACTCCTGGAACGGCAGATTGTATTTTACTCTGAAAGATGTAAAGTTCTCCTCAGCTCTTAGGATTGAGATTACACTATTGGTCACACGTACCTTACAGCACAGTGACATTATTTTATTTTTTTGCGTATTCCAGTTAGGAAGCTCAGGGTCCGAGCGCAGTATACAGCGCCCCCTGGAGCAGACATGGTTAAGTGCCTTTCTCAAGGGCTCGACATCGCAAGTTTGGTGGTGCTGGGACTTGAACCCCTGACCTTCTGAACAGCAACCCTGTGTTGCCAAGACCTGTGTAATAAAAGACAAAAGAGCGTAACGTGTATCAGTTACAAGTTTGCAGTTTCAGTGACTTAGATAAGACGATTATTTGTTATACACTTAATTCTTCAGATGTTTTTATACACAACTGTACAAGAAAATCTGAAGAATTAAGTGTATAACCAATGATGGCAGTGTGGGGAAGGGGGACAGAGATTTAGTCAAGTGGATTGGTCTGCTTTACTTTGTTTCTTCTTGCCAAAGGCGTATAAGACTCACTTTGTCGGACTTAAGAACAAATCCGACTTACGAACGTGTTCCCGGATCTGAACTTGTTTGTAATTTGGAGACTACATGTACTGTGCAAAAGTCCTGATCCACTCCTCATTTCTTTATATTTTGCTTGAAAAGATCCAGGCTTTCTTGTATTTTAATGTAGTCTTGGGGCTTCCTGAAAACCTTTTTTGGACTCCCAATTGTGATCTACTGTATGTATCATTCAAGCATAAAAAAAAATCATCCAAGTTGAGGCATGACCCAGTGAGAAACAGGTGCAGATGATGACAGATGATCAGACCGGTGATTATTAGTATACTGGTGATGCTGAATCCTGAGTGGTTGGAACAGGCGAGAGGGGAAATGAGGTCGCTGCTCAGGTTTGCTACATAAACAACATATTTAAAAAATATATTTTTTAGGCACTTTGCAGTCTGTTACAGTCAAACATATTTATTCCCGTCGCTTTAATTTAATATGCATCAATTAATTGAATTTAATATGAAGAAATGAGGGAGTCAAGACTTTTGCACACTATTCTATAATGTAGAATACATGATCACAACTATGCCTCAATCCTTATCTCCAGCTCTGGTGTTTCAAGTCGTTTAAAAAATCTTTTAATGGATTTAATAAAACATTAGTTAAAACCCAAGTGCATGTTTATCATTAAGCGCAGACACACGTCCTTCAGACGCATGCTGAGATTCGTTTTTGTTCAGCCATCAGTCACTCAGGCCTTCATCTTCCTCGTCGGTGAACGGAGTCGCGCCCACGTGGGCACAGGAGAAACAAATGATGCTAATTTGTTCTGTAGTGCATTGATGTGGAATTGATTCACGGTGCCGTCATTTGCATGCATTAAAAAGTCAAAGCGGTCGTGTGTGAAATGATAGAATTAAACCATCGCTCACGTCTTCAGTAGAATCGTACTGAAAAGGTTATGAAAAAAAAAAATATTCCCTCATATTGTATATAAAGAACTTTTCAGTTCCAGGTGATTCCACGCTGTTTCTGTCCTCGAGTGTTTATGCATGTGAACTATTTGCAATGCATGAGTTCTTTCTCTTATTACAAGATGCAAATCTAGTGGATTATATCGGATGAAGGCTCCTTATAAGGTTCTAGATGTGTATGCAGCACGGCTGTAATATCCAATACATCTGACAAACCAAAAACGCTCCGTCTCCAAGTCTAAGACCGGGATTAAACCAAGCACCCGATGTCCTCGCTGAATTTCCTTTCTTACTTCAATGCTGTTTTTTTTTTTTTAAAGAGACAACTTGTTTGCTTGAGCTTGAACGCAGGGGAAATAAATCAGATTAGTTTTTTCCACCTGTCTGAACTACATAGTGCAGGTTCCTGGCAAATCTGTGCGTAATTGAATTCTCATAGAGCGAAAACCCCGAAGTCCTGAAGTTCATCACATGATGATTTGTAAAAGTCGTGAAATTTTAAGGGGAAGAAACTCAGAAAGCACATATTTGTTATTTTTTTTATCGCGATAGGAACAGCCAAGGTTTCGAGGAAGCGAAGGAGGAGGAGGAGACGACGGAGCTGAACTCGAAACCGCCCCGATCGTGTGAGGAGACGTTGGCGTACACCCCTCAGGCCGAGAGCAGCCCGTCTTTCACCTACGAGTCAAAGACGGGAGACGAGACGCACACAGCGGGCCCTGCTGCCTGTAGTCAGGTGGGGATGAATGCTATCGTAAGCGTTCGCTTTTAAAGGTGCGATAAGCAACATTCCAATGTGCTTACACACCTCATCTACTGCACAACTAATCTATGAAACTGTTCCTAGATTTGGAATATCATTTCTTAGAAGGTGTGTGAAATATCTAGAGGCTGGACGCTTCATGTCCTCATACATTTGTCGTTTGTTTTGACTCTCGCTTTAACAGATCTCACGATCCGTATCTCGGGTCGTCAATAAGACTTCCACTATCAGGGAAGGATTTCTCCGCCGTAACGCCCACGCAGCAGCTCATAAAATCTCCGGACGCTCGTCAGAGCGTAATGTCCCTCGATATCTCCGCTAGCGTTCGTGGGGTTTTACGGCTCTTCGGGGTGCACGTAATAGTTTTACCAAACTCGGATGGAAAATAAAAAGAAAAGAAAAGACAAAAGCCAGATTGTTTAACTTTTTTATTTTATTTTTTTCCCCCCCCCCCCCCCGTTCTAGAGTATAACCCACAATCCCAATAATTTTTTTATGAAAAACAGATAAACCCACAGTACCTCGTTCACATTTTATATTTAAACCATCTAAATTATCAGAGGTAAAAAAAAGAGAGAAAGGTCTGTTAGACTGTCGAGCGAGTGTGTATGGAGGATAAAAAATATACAGTATTGTTTTGGGCTGCCTTGAGTTATCTCATGCTATGGAACATGGTACTACAGTACTTCTAGCTAATACATTTTTAAGTAAATGCTTAAATGTTGTATTTTTCAGTCCAGACACTGGCGACTCAACATACTGCCAAAGCCAGGATGGAAATTTGAATTATATAAGCCATGTAATTAAGCTCGACGCTGGAACACTGGGAAAGATAGGAAAATATGTCTTCAATTAGTCAGGGGCTCATGGCATCCGTCCCATCCTTAATGAATGTGTTTGGATACGTCTTTTGGCCGGTCGAGGGTTTGGAAAAGCGAGGTGTATGTAGTATTTTAGGTTTTTAGGAGTCTGACTTGATTTGAGAATAGCCCCGTGCCACCGATCTGTACACCTGGCCTGGTTAAAAATGGTAGATTTTGTTCATTCGTGACCTTTAATGGGCGTCATGTTGAAAAAGTCCTACCAGAATTAAGTATTAAAGATTGAAATGGATGTACGAGGGGCATTCAAGTCAAACCTGGACTTGCAAATGAAGCGATTGAAATTTCCAGAAGCTCAGTACGGAGATGAGACTCTTAGTCGCAGTGAAACATTTATATGGTGCAAACCTAGATATGTTTTAAAGAAGGACATACATCCGTGAACGATGATCCTGGACAAGGTGGCTGCGGTCGTTCTCGTGAACACTGACCGAGTGGAACACCTGATCCTTGAGGATCGAAGGAAAACTTCATAAGAGACGCATCTGTCTTTGGGAACTGTAACACCAACACCACCTACACGTTACAGGAACTCGGCTGGGAGTTATTAGGACACGTCCCCCCATACAGTCCTGACCTCACTCCAAGCCATTTCCACATGTTTGGGCCGTTAAAGGAGTTCCTGGGAGGCCGGCGTTTCAAAGTCTGATCATGAAAACATTCTATCTTGATGGTGTCCAAGCACTTGTGAAACAATGGGATAAGTGCATTAGTGTAGCAGGAGATTATATAGAGAAATAAAGGGAGTTTTTAAACTTTCGTAACTGTGTTCTGTTATTCTGTACAATCAAAAGTCAAAAAGTACTTTTGCGATTAAACATTTCAGGTGTTGCGAATCCCAAATACTGCCAGAGAGAGCTAGTTAGAAACATTTTCAAGTAAAACAACAATATAAATCTTTATATTAAACAATCCAAGAACTGTTGGGAAATGCTTTTCCGTAGTTTACGTTACACCTACTGTACAGTATACTGTATAAGCTCTTTCTGACAACTGATATAAACCTAGATATGTATTTATGAAGGCTTATTCCAAAGAGACTGCTTTTGTTCATTTAGAAAAAAATGTTGATTATAAAGTCTGTCATAAGAGACACATTTAGTTTCTACTTTGATATTAAGTTGAGATAAAGGTATAAATCAAAACACACAAGCTTCCATAAAAAACAATACTTTTGCTCAGTATCAATATTAACGTAAAGTTGATATAAAGGCTTATAGCAACAGATATGAGCTGTTATAGAGACGGCGTCTGGTCATTTAAATAGCAGTTGTTTACAACAAGTTTATAGAGAACTATAACAGCTTGCATTTACTTAAATAAGAGAAGTCTTTGTCTATATTAATGTCAAGTTGACATAAAGGCTTATAACAACAGAAATAAATCTAGAATGTTTTTTCTTATTTAAACAATAATATGAATGTGTGAAATTATTAATCAAGTCAAGTCAAATTTATTTATAGCACATTTAAAAACAACCGCTATAAAGGCTTATAGTCACAGTTGTCAGCTGGCATAAAAGACATCTCTTGGTCTGCTTTCATGTCAAGTTGACATAAGGGTTTATTCTAACAGGCATCCGCTATAATAAAGAGACTTTCTGTACATTTTTTGACATCAAGTCGATATAAAGGTTTATAAGAACAGGTGTAAACTGTCATGAACGCAGCTTTTGTTCATTTCTACATCGATTACAATGTCAAGTTGTTATTAAGGCTTGCTTCAACAGTCATAATCTCTTATTAAAGACTGGATTTGTTCTTATAAACACCAGTTTTAATGCTAGGTTTATTATGAAGGCTTATTCCAACAGGTGCCATCTGTTATAAGAGACACCTTTTGTCCAGTTTAGTATTAAACTTGTCATACAATTGGTTTATGCCAGTTTGCTAGCTCATTGTGATAGTTGACATAACATTCCAATCTTTGAACTTTCATTAAATAAGTCTATAATGTGTTATAACAGCCTTATGTCAACAGAAATCTGCGCCTGTTGACTTGGGTGTTATGTGAACTTGATGTGAGTTTTGGCAGACGGGTCTTAATGACAACTAATGCCTGTTAAAAGAAACCTTTTATGTCGGTTGGCATAAAGGCTTTATATAGCCTTATGAACATCATCTTTAATTGTGTTATATAAGTAACAACTTAAGGACATCATTTGTCTCAATTTATACATTCACTGAGGTGTTATAACCAGTGAAATTTAAGCTCACTATGCTTTATGCCCAGAAAACTTTGATAAAAGTTGTTATAGATTTATGAAGTTGTTATGGAGCTTTATAACCACCGCCTTAATATGAAATTGTTACCAAATTATTCAAATAAGAGTGTTGCTGGCAGATGGGGAACATCATATGACACAATTTAGAGGCAGAAAATAGGCATCATCATGTCCTCAAGGTCAAGGTAGCATCATAGCAGGTTCATTAGGGTGTTATGAACAGTCATTAAAGTGTCATTAATTTCCCTCATGATCCTGTAATAAAGATTATGATCATCTTTTTTTTTGATGAGGGGAAACACTAAACCTACTTAGGTTATAGACTTATGTAGGTATAAAGTAGGTCTATAACCACCACACTTACAGTAAGTAAAGTGCTACTAAAGAAGGAAAAAGTTTTCAGAAGTTACTTGACTTCTTGTGTCTCTGTGTATGTGTGTGTATGTACTGTAGGCTGGTGCCGATTCTCTCCCTTCTTGTAAATCTAACGCTCCGGATCTTCCGACGCCTCGTAAAAAAAGAGTCCTTCCCGCCTGGATGATGGACGCCGCTCCTGCAGCCATGAACACTCCGCCAGCGAAAGGTACCCGAAAGAGAACGTCGTGTCCATTCCAGAGACGCTTCGCATCGCTTAGTGGCCTTTCTCCCAGAGCCGACGGTGCTGTACAGGTTCGTCTGCTGTTTGTGGCAGACGCCTGAGTAGCAGCGTTCTGGCTGCGCTTGAGAGAGAAATGTCTGGTTTGATAGAAGAGGAAGGGATGTGAATGCAGATGTGCGCGTGGGAGGGGAATCTCCTAGCCAGGATCAGTGACTTGCTTAGTTTGTGTTGTCTTTTCTACATTTTTTTTAAATTTAGGTTTGTTTTCTTACACCATTTTATTTTGTTTAATATTCTTCTCTCGATAGTTTCGTTCAGAAGTGATGTTTCTGTCAAAGTAACCGGGTCGCATAGGTTATGAAAGGCTATAAAGCGGAGTAAGAATTCTCCTCGCCAGTAATCGTCAGGTCGCAAGACGTTATGATTATGGTGTTGGGACATTATATTTCATAGTTCATTGTAGTGCTTATAAAATTAGGATGAGGTGGCAAGGCAGTGTTTACTCTACACTCTACACGCAAGAGGTGTTCTCATTTCAGTTCGTAAACCAATAAAGTTTCACGTGATGAAGGAAACGAAGCACGAAGCTTGAAGATATACAATCCTACAAGGTGAAAAATTGAACTTATAACATATACCAAGTTTTTAACCCCTAGACTCGTCAAAAAATGGGTTCAAAAAATATGCTTTAAAAGTTCGTAAACTACATGGGTATAATATATATAGTACCAATTAAATCTTTGGACACAAGTTTGGATTTATTTAGTAAATTCTTGAATAATACTGGATTTTTATTTTATTATTTATTTATTTTTTCAAAACCATGAAATGAGACATACGGAATTAGGTAATTGTTAATTGTAACAGTCAGTTGTTCTTTTAATACTTGATGGTCAGCTGTTCTGAAACAGTTCTTGTAAGAACAGTATTGTGTCGAGTGTGTTTGTAAAACCCATCGAGCTCCATGATGAAACTGTGTCTCATGAAGACCTTCACAGGAAAGCAAGACCAAAACGTACCTCTGCTGCAGAGGATGAAGTTCAGTTAGAGTCACAAGTTACCTCAGAAATCACCAATTAACAACCAGCACCTCAGATTCGAGCCGTTATGAAGCTTTACAGAGCAGAAGTAGCAGATATACATCTCAATATCAACTGTTCAAAGGAGATTATTCTGTATTATGGATAAATGCCTTCAGTATTGTTTTTACAGTGTAGAAAGAAATAAAAATGAGGAAAGACCATGGGGTTAGAAGGTGTGTCCAAACTTTTGACTGGTAGTGTGTAGTAGAGCTTCTTCAACAGATGTTTAATGGTTGGGTGGAGACTCAACCAGCAGCATAATGAAAACACATTCATGTCAGAAAGGGACAGCGATGCACAAACCATTGATTCTTTAGAAGTTATTGAAACATTTTAACAGACCTTAAGTTTCTAAACTAACTGAACTTTTAAGCTATTGATAGCATAAAAACTGGCAAGACTCCTGACCTAGATCCCAAAAAAATGTATAAGAAATTTAAAGACAAATTGCCTTTTTCGATAAGTAAAAAATAAAAATAAAAAAAGTGAATCTTGCCTGCTTTATCGTGAGAAGCTCTGGTTTCATTGTTGCCTAAACCTGGTTAACCTCGTAACTAATGTGAAAACCTAAAATCTTTTAATAAAAACCAAAAAAGTGGATTTTTTGAAGTTGTTTTCCAAAATCGTGGCCAGAAGACTACAAAAATAATTACCAATGACCAAGAGTGGCTTTATATCAGACAGACCTGGATTGCGCACTGTCAGAAGACTGTTGATTTTTTTTATTACCAGGAGGGAGAGACAGACACCGCGGTAACGTCACTGGAACGCTTTGAGAAAGTATAACGGCACTACTTATGCAAGATCTTAAAGCATTTTTTTTCTCTATTTGATTTTTTTTCTTTACATATTCAACTGTAGGCATAAATAATTACCAAAGTAAATGCCTAACGTGTGGGTGTGTGTGTGTGGGCAAGGGTACTTTACTTCAGGATACAGAGTAACTCAAGATAAACCTTCCATAATGCTGCTAAACACATGGGAAGGGAATAAAACTGGAAAATGTATCACAGTTGAAGACAGTTAACTGGTTTTACGTACTTGGGAATAAACATATTGTCTCAGGTTTTANNNNTATGCTATCTGATGTTAGTTCCACTTCCTACCTTTGGTCGACTCGATCTCCGCTTCCATAGCAGGATGTTCAGTTCTGGTCAAACTCCTCTCTGCTTCATATTTTGCTTCCAACCAGATTTTCCTGTATTTTTAATGACGTCTTAAGAATTAGTTCGCCCGGCCTCCTGAAGGACTTTTATTTTGGATCAAATTTTTTGTTGTTTGTTGTTTCCAGTGGGAAACTAATGTAGATGATGACAGACAATCAGGCTGGTTATTAGTAGACTGTTGAGTGGTTGGAACAGACGAGAGGGGAAATGAGGTTGCTGCTGAGGTTGTTACATAAACATTAAGTAAACATTTTACCTACAGTACATTTCTGAAATTGTTAAACTGCCACCAACTCTTTTTCTTAAATTCCTAATTTGTATTTAAATCAGATTCCTGATAGATGCCCCAGTACCCTACAGTAGATCAGGGCTTCTCAAACCTAACATTCAAAGGACTGAATCTGATTTCTATTCAAGGTTAAAGGTCAGGAACAGCTGGTAATAAGCAAATGAGGTTTATTAAACTCGCTTATAACTTACAAGCAACGTAGATTCACGTTTAAGGCAGTCTGAGACAAAATACATTCAAGCCCAAGTAGAAAAAGTGCCGCTGTTCTGAACAAAGCAACTTTAACTTTAAAGCAAGTGTTAGAAACATTCAGAATACATTCCAAGAAATGGTGGTGTGTCCTTGGAGACTGTTGCTTGTGAACCGAAATAGCTCCAAATTTTTACCATTAAAAAGATTACAATTGTTTAAGAAAAAGAAATAACAAGAAAAATCTTCATGAAGTGATTTTTATCTGAAAACAAACTAAATAAGCATCTAAAGTAAGTGCAGTGTTAAAGTGCTCGCCCTATTATCTGGAGATCGCTAGTTCGATTCCCGGGTGGTGATGCAGCTGGAGGTCTAGAGAGAGCTGATTGGCCGAGCTCTCTCAGAGGGGAGGGCTGGGAGGAACTTAGCGCTTTCACATCGATCACGGCTCTACAGCCAATCAGGGGCGTCTCTGAGCTCACAAAGGCGGAAGGAGCGGATAGCGCTGTCCTCGGAATGTGTTAGCGGGCAGTTTGAAAAGATGCGGTCGGCTGGCGTCACGTAGTTCGGAGAAAGCATGTGATAGACTTCGGCCCTCCCTGACTGACTGGTAGAAGTAGCCTTAATGTGGGAACCACGCATGCACTAGTGAGCCAATCAGAGCTCCTTCCACAGCCGGAGACTCGGGGGATGAAGCTAAATTTCTTTTACAGAGACTCGTCACATCGCCTGATGTTAAACATGATCTAAAAATATATTGATTTGATCTATTGAACTATTGGACTGTCAGAGTGTCATTCTTATTTGAAATTCGTCAGGCCGGATCGGGACCAGACTGTTCAGCTTGAAGTGTTTATATGCTGCATTTTTATTGGGTTATTATTGGCATTATTAGTGGAATATGAGGGTCCATGTCAATCCGCCTAGCAATGATGAATTTTTTTCAGATAAATCTCCTCCTTCATGGAAACACATTACTTATTACTTGGCTACGCTCTACACTGCCATTTCCTCTGTACAATAAATATGTGCAATATAATTCAGCAAAAGTGTTTAAAATACCAAGTAGTTTCATATGCAATATCTTCTGTTTCTTGGTTAGCTCGATATGGGGTACCACTTTTTTTTTCCTCTCAAAAAGAAGAGTGGATCTGGGTTACGAGAAAAGAAATGAAAGATCTATTAAAGAGAAATAAAAGATCTGTTTTTGCATGATACACTACCTTTAAACACCAGGTTTAGACATACTGTATAATAATAAGAGAAGATGATAGACAGACATCTTTAAATAAACTAAATGCCTGAAATGGCTTTAATGCACATTCATAACTTCACTGTGTTTTAAAACCATTATCATTAATGTCACTGTGGCCTTTTAGAGACATTTTTCTCATTCAGTAGAAACTGTACAGAGATTCTCTAGTGGAAGACATTTGGTTCTCCTTTTGCAGGCTGATAAATCCACATTCTGTCAGCACCGGCTTTCGTAACCACCGAGGTTTCTTTTTCACGCTGAGACGCTCCTCGTTTTATGCTTTTTTTTCTCTCCATTTTTTTCCACTCTCCTTGATCTGTCTTGTGCTCAAGAAGTTATCCACCCAATTTTTTTTTCTTCTCGAATGCTCTTTTAAGTTTAAGGCTCGCTAATAAGGTCTTCATGTCTTCAAGTAAATAAAGGAAAGGTTTTGTCTGTACTGCACATTGGTCAAAACTCACTCTTTCAATGATATCTTTACATTTTATACATTGGAGGACGAGAAACCAGTCTCAGAAAAAAAATTCTGTCTGTACATCTGTCTGTCTGTATGTCTGTCCTGCCAGATGTGGTCACAGCATCACGCAAAAACGGCTGGACGGAATGTATTACAATTTCGGCAGTCCTTCAGTGTTCATACCTTCAGCATGAATGAAATCAAAATGTTGAGTAGTGGTGAAATTATCAGCAGTCATATGGCAGATTAGAAACCGCAAGTTTTGACAGCGTACTGCACGTGCGTCAGACTGTGGGCGCATCTTAAATCGGTCGGTGGACAGAATTTAATGGTAAGGGCCTTAGATATCTGCCTGAAGTTTAACCTGCACCAGAAGTGAAATCAAAATGTTGAGAAAAAGCGATGTTATAAACCGTTATACTGTATTATTGTTTTTTTTACGCCCCCCGCAAGGACACACAGCAGACATACAGAATAGACTTACTGTAATAGACAGAATTCACTAAAGTGACTGAACAATTGTCCACCTTTCATGTTTACATGTTTATAAATAAATATCACACTAAAAGGATTTAATGAAATTAATATTAATGATGATAAGATTAATGTTCAAATAAATAATATGCATTAATCTGTAATCACTGATTACATTAAAGCCGATCAGATTATTTTTACCTTTTACATTTTAACTATTTCTACTACACTCTTTAACTCTTTAAGAGTGTAAACGAAAGTAGGAGTAGGTCCAGTAACTTTACTTAAGGTTTTTGTGGTATCTGATTATTTTTTTTGCTCTTTTGCACTTAAACGTTTGTGTGTGTGTGTGTGTAAGTTGCTGGTTCTGATTTAGAACAGGTGTAATATTTTGATATGATAACTTTTTTTTTTGGCGTTTCTGTGTGATTTATGTCTTCGTCCAAATTGCAGCTAAACGCGCTCCAGTCCGAAGCACGTCTTCATCCAAACGTTCAGCAGGACCCAAACGAGCCCAGCCTAGGGTGCCTTCATTATCAGGAGATGATGAAGTGAGGAAACAGGTTGAGGAGGAGGAAGAGGAGGATGATGATGATAATGATGAACGTTGCAGCAAGACTCAGAGAAAGCGAGCGAGAAGGCAGAACAGGAAACAGGTTGAGGAGGAGGAGGAGGAGGAGGATGAAGGATGCAGCAAGACTCCGAGAAAGCGAGCAAGAAGGCTGAAAAGTGACACAGAGGAAAGCCAGGTACGGTGGATTTATGGATACCATGATTGATGCTGGTGCGGACTTGCCAACACGCTGAACAGTGCATTTCTAATCATCTGCAGATGCAGTTGGCTTACACTAGAGGGATATAAAGATTTAAGAACAAATGTCAAGTTTGGTTGTTTTACATAAAAATAGAAGGTACAAGGTTTAATATGCGCCAGGTCTCGACACGGTGATCTTTTTGGACACCGGTTGATTAAACTTCTTTATTCTTGAACAGGAACAGGATCCGGTGCCAAAGTCCAACCCAGATACGCAACCAGAGGAAAAATCCACCAAAACAGGAAACAACGTAGCGCAAAATGTGGAAGAAGAGGAGCAGGAAGAAAAAAGAGTACGAGCCGGGGGCAGTCAGAGATCCCGAACATTAAGTCTGGAAAGCTCGCAGACAAACGTGCGACAAAAGGCAAAAACTCGGCGCAGGACGCCGTGTCCCTTTGGCACCTCCTGTTACAGGTGCAAACCTTTTACTGTTAATTCAGAAACAAAAAGCAGAAATCTTGTCCATGTGATATTCCAAATGTTGATGATGATAAAATTTGGTCATGTTGTTGTATTTTTCTCCGGGTTTAGGATAAAAGTTAAGATTTTCTACCCTTCTTTCACTTTTTTTGGTTACAATCATACAAAAAACTTTAATGATGGAGAAATTGGCTCGATGGTTTCTGCATATATATATATATACATATACGTATATCAAAAGGACATTCTTCCTGATGCACTCTTTCATGTGTTTGATTTACTTCCTACAGCTGACTGATAACAAGCTGGAACGACCAAGTGGAGAGCACTTGGTCGTTCCCAGTCGTGTCCGTGGAGAATCCCACATGGCGTGGGACATCTTTTATCCATTAAGAGCCCTTCAGATCTTTAGGCTTGAAAGAGCGCTTGGCGTATCGCTTTAAGATGACGAATCTCCCAAAAGGCTCTCGTTAAAGCAAACTTTTTCACTGTTTCACTGTACTGCAAAGGATTTAAAAATCTTCCCACGACTCATCTTAACTATCAGAGAGAAAGAGAGATATCAGTGTGATGCCATTTAACTATTTGTGCTTCATGTGTTTTGGGGTAACGATGAGGGTGTGATGTGGTGGTTGTGGTTGCTGCTACATTATTTACTACATTATGCTGCTAAGTCTTTTTTTCAGTAATCTCGCCTCACATGTAAGCTAAACATTGATGTTTTGAACAGTTTTGTCTTTACGTTGTTCATACACAAGTTTTAAAAGATACAGGTAGTCCTCAGCTCACGGACATTCAAGTAACGAATTCCCGCAGATACGAACGGACCGCGGTTCTACTTCCGGTTCAATCAAAGTACTGGAGCTTACATGTATTGAATAATCCTAATTTTGGAGTTCACAGTCCAATACAGTGGAAAACAGCTCTGAGACAAAATGGCGTCCGGAATTCCCCTCGCGATTTAAAGGCGCAGAGACAACACTGTTACATTTCACAGATTCACTTCCTTAGGCGCGATTACGGTTTTTTGGCCACATGATTGCAGTGTGGGGAAAGCGGACAGGTTTAGTCAAGTGGATTGGTATACTTTACATTGTATATCCGTGTCAAAGCCATATACGTAAGACTTACATTGTCGGGCTTAAGAACAAATTGGAATTCATTTGTACGTCGGGAACTTACCTGTACCTATCTAGCGTACTCGTGCTTACTGTGTAACGTTGGATTTTCAGGTGCTAATCAGCAATGTCGTATCATGTCTATGCGTGAGCGTATCATGTATACAAAAAATAATAATAATAAAAATTCCCAATTTTCCCAGGAAAAACCCAGTCCACTTCCAGGAGTGCAGCCACCCCGGAGACAGTGACTACGAGGAAGAGCAAAACAACAAGGAGGATGATGAAGACGATGATGATGATCGGCCGGAGTGTCCGTACGGCACTGACTGCTACAGGTGGCTTTGATTCATGAGATATTCTACAGATATCTTTTTAAAATGTTAATTCATTGCTAGCATTTTTGTAGCATTTTTACTTACTAGTACTGCAGTTTTTAATGTTGATTTCATTTATTGAGGGGAAAAAAGTAAATTGCCCCCTAAAAGTAATAACTGGTTGTGCCAACGGCTGCAACCCAGCGCTAGAATCAAGAAAATTTCTTTGATGATCTGAATCATTTAAGTGTGACTTATGCAAAAAACAAAAAATTCAGGAAGAAGGTAAATACTTTTTCACCTCAGTGTAGGTCATGGGTTCTTTTTGTTGCCCTTTAACCGAAATAAATTCCCCTGACCCTCGTGTTGTTTTGATTTGTCTGGTGGACAAGTTTCAGTCCCTATAAAGCTGGTTTACTGAACATGTAAATTACACACTTCATGAGTCCAATAAAAACTGTTCCACTTCTCTTGTACAAATTGTTCCTGAATGTAATTTTTACCTGCTTGTTTTTTTTCCCACCAGAAAAAATCCACTACACAAGAAAGAATACAAGCACACTAAACCTCCAGGTGTGTATTTCACACTTTAAATCTCCTAGTAATCCGTGTTAAAATATATCGCACTGTAACAAACACCAGACCCTGAATACATTTTTAATGTGGATTTGATCCGCCGCCAACTCAGGACGGATGATGTTTGTGGGCGCTTGCCGAGCTCCGTCATCAGGGAAGGAGGGGGTGTTTAACACGACGCAGTGATGCAGCGCTTTTATCTTAAACATTTTCTGGCTGTCCACTTGAGACATGCTGGATTAGAAGATATCGACCTTTCGTTAATTGGGCAGCTTTTACAAGCAGTGATCCGAGCAGCCACTGAGGACGGGGTTGTAATTATAGGCCTGTGTTATTCACACCCACTTAGTTTACTCGCTTCCTTTTGAAATGCACATGATTCCACCTGGACTCGCTTCAGATACTCCATACTGAACACTTTGAATGCAAGCCAAGACCCGGACTGCAGCAGCAGGATTCATAGTTTCAAGGCTTTTAGATTAAAGTGGCAATTAGAATTTTTAACACCTTTACGGTGAAGTGTTGTTACCCTCTTATGAGAGACGTTCTTCTGGCTTAGAGAGATGAGATCATTTCAGGGCCAGAAAACTGTAGCTTAAAATAAACAAACTGTCCACCACTTTTCCACCAGGGTTTACCAAATCCACAACAAAATGACATACACGAGATGAACCAAAATACAAGATACACTAAAGCTGTTCTAGACCTGTTATAGCACGCTAATCTCAATACCAGTCAGGCTAACTAGTAATCCTTATATATAGTTGGCTCTCAGTGCAAACCGTTCATGAATAACGCTGAAAAGATTTGTACTTAAACATCCTTGTATATTCAGTAAAGATCAAATTATTGCCACACTTGGATTGTTTACCAACAGTGTTGGTAATATTTCATTACTCGTGCCTATTAGAAGCTCCTTCTGCTTTTATTACTAGACTTATATAACAGGAAAATGACACACATGGATACAGATAATCCTGAGATCTCATCAAGCCATGCTCATTGTGAATCTCTGTTCTCTGGTCTAATGTAAACTTTAACTTTCATTAATATTCTCTTAAATTTCCCTCATTCTGCACCAGTTAATGATGACGATGACGAGGATGAAGACCAATACGAGAACAGCTTCATTAATGACGACAGCGAAGAAGAGGACGTGGACGAGGATTCCGACTACGTTCCCGAGTCGGAGGACAGCGGGAAGGAGGACATTAAACGGCTTCAGAAGGAAGCCAAAGCGTTCATCAAGAAGAAGAAGAAGTAAATGGAGAAACGAATAAAAAAAATAAAAAAAACACCAGGTTCCATCTACTGCTCAAGACAGGTGAACTTTAAGCTGAGCTAATCTAACAGGTCTGAGTTGGGTTGGAGGTGCGGCGTCGTACTGTACATCTGCAGGAACAGGAAGGACGTCTTCTTCAGCATCACAAGAGTTGAATGTATTTCTATTCTCCAAAGCGCTTCCAGATGAACAGAAATTCTGAGCACTACACCGCCTGAGAGGTCTGTTTGGGTTTCAGGTCAGTCTGGACTCAAACGCAGGGATAAATGTAATCCAGCACTCCATGTGAATGTTAATTTTTTTGTTTGTTTCTTTGAAGGTTTACACTAGTCTATATTAGAGACATTTCTCAAACTCCAAGATATTTGTGGCCTTAAAGTTGAACTTTTCATAGCAAGCACTTAGTTGTTCAATACAGCTGATTTTCCCCCCATTCTATTTCAAACAATGTGTGTTGTGAAATCTTTTCTTTTTATAAACAAATTGTTCTTATCATGTGATATTTTAATAAACTTAAATTCCAAGAATGTTCATTATGTGATTCGTCATTATTTGATTGCATAATAAGTAGCAATTTATTGTGGTTTAAATAAAATAAATTGCACATTTTAGAGGCTTTTGGCTACCATATATTTACATGTTTGATATTTAGTATATCAGTATAAATGATAATACTTTATTACAATACTGCCTCCAAATAGTGCCTTTGCAGTCACATGATCCACAGTCAGAACATTCACCATTTTGTCTGGCAGTCATGTCTGCCACAGTTAATAACACCGTGCCCAATAATGATGAATCGCTGGTTACATTGTACTGAACACATGACGAGAGCTCAGATAATGATGTATATTGAGGAACAGCATTCAATAAATATATTTACCAGCTGTTCATTACAACACTTCTGAGGACATCACACCTGGATATGGTGATATTTACATTTATTGCATAAGGTAAGGGTTTAGTCTTAAACATTAATTTAGTAAAAAATTAAGCAACAGAAATTCACTGTCTATACCGCTTTATCCTGTATACAGGGTCCTGGGGGACAATCCATTACCAGAGGTGGAAAGTAATCGTAATAGTTTATTGAAGTAACAGTACTTTTACTTGAGTACAAAATTGTATTACTCTTTCCACCTCTGTCCATTACAGGGCACACACAAGCATACACAATTTGGGAACGCCAATTAGCCTAATCTGCACATCTTTGGACTGACACAGACCTGAGGCGGGAATCGAACCTGGACCCTATAGGTGTTTAGGCCACGGTGCTAACCACTATGCCACATTTTGAAATTAATAAAAGAAATACCATAGGCACATAACAGTATGATTGTGTGTTTTTTATAGTTGTTTCCAGTAGTTTCTATGATCTAAAAATATAAATAATATGAACATTTTGTCCAACATTTTTTAAAATTTACGCATATTGAAAGTAATAATAACTTTGGTTCCATGTGACGTATCCGATCGCACAGTTTGACGTCTCAGATCAACACACACAAGGAGTTCCATTGTTGCATTTCCGGGACAGATCCGTGCGATTCCAGATTTAAGGGTTAACAAAATCCACATTAGTTTGATTGATGTTGCTGTGTGATCTGCTATAGTTGCAGGGGGAAAAAAGCTTGATGATGAGTGTTATTACCCTCAATCAATTTTTTTTTCTCCTTCTGCTTATCATCTCCATGGAAACAGCTTGATGTCATGGCATTCCTCTTCTCTCTGTGGTGCATTTAGTTAAAGAAAAAAGAAAAACCTGAGGTAAATCACTTCCTTTTAAAAACATTTTATACACTCCTCATCCTTGTTCATTTAGGAAATTTGTATTTACTGAAACACACACACAAATTGAGTTAACAGTTTAAACAAAAAGTTCTCAACCACTGATAGTCTGCTAGTTATTTAGCAAGTGAAATGCTAACTAGCAATAAGGCTAAAGCTGCTCTATCCTTGCAGCTATTTATCTCTCACTAACACACAGGAAGTAAAATATAACTTTGTCAGTTGAACATCACAATTAAAAACAACTAATAAACTGAATGTTTATTTAGTGGCCATTCAGGATAAAGACCACAAGTTTAAGTTTAAGGACCAAAGACCTGAAGGATAAGTGGTAGCAGTAGTAGCATTAGCTATCATCTTTACAATCATGCTAGCTAACTGAAGTGGCACTACATGTACAGTATTATCATTTTATTAAAAAATTTTTAAAGACAAGTTTGTAGAATTGTAAGGCCATTTGGATATATTTTATTTTTGGTGTGTTTTGGGGGGTTTAAAGTCTCATGCCTGTTACAGCTAATTAGCTATAGTCTGTTGTTGTTGTTAATCTTTCCCTTTGAGGGATCACCACAGCAGACCATCTGATCCGCACAACAACTTGGCGTATTTTTATTATTATTATTATTATTATTATTATTATTATTATTATTATTATTATTGTGATAGACAGCTGTCTATTTTTGTCAATAATTTTTATGTTATACCACGTACACACTACATTAATACTTCTAATATTAATCTACTGTGAGCGATAGTATATGAGGGATCTTTGGTTCAGTAATGTTTTCAGTCTACCTGAGCCTCCAATAACAAACTGGACTCCATATTATCTTAAAAAACATCAATTGTTATATAGAACTTCCAGCCGCCTAACATGGTATGAATGCAGATCAATCCCTGCTATCTGTTATCACCCAGATGAGGATGGGTTCCCTGTTGAGTCCGGTTCCTCTCAATGTTTCTTCCTATTACCATCTCAGGGAGTTTTTCCTTGCCACTGTCGCCCTCGGCTTGTTCACCAGGGACAAACTGAC
>JAQMYI010000010.1:5756456-5767131 GCA_030014275.1 Clariallabes melas
AAAGATTCGTTCATTTTGATGAACAAGATTCAAAGAACCGAGTCACTAAAATGATTCAAACTTCCCATCACTAATGTTCTCCCAGTGCTTGGTGGGTTTCCCCCTGAGTACTCTTGTTTCCAAATGCCGTTTTCATGAAGGGGTCTGTAATAGTGTTTAGGAGGGCGGTACGTGTCGAACATCCACATGAACATCCAAGGTTTGAAGTATGTGTCAAACATCTGCATGAACATTGTGCAGAGCATCACATTGTCTCTGCCAGCTCATCATCTCCTTCCCAGGTAATTGATGCATATATACCTACTGTAGCCATCAACATGATCCATCAGACCTGATGGCCATCCCATCTTCTATTGCTCTGTAGGCCACTTCTGAAGCTCACATGCCCATTGCAGACACTTTTGGTGGTGTACACAGCCCCTTTCGAAACTATGATGCACTGCGTGTTCTGACTCCGTTCTCTGAGAGCCAGCATGACATTTGTCAACAATTTAAGCTACAGTAAATCTTTGATTGGATCAGACTAGATGGGCCAGCTTTTGCTTCCTATGTTCATCAATGAGACTTGGCCACCCATGACCCTGTCGAGACTTTTTCCAGGTTTTCTTTCCTCTGACCACTTTTGGTATGTCCTGTCCACTTCAGACAGGGAACATCCCACAAGAGCTGCAGTTGTAGAGTTCTGATCCAGATGTCTATCTATCACAATTTGGCCCATGTCAAAATCACTCCAAGCCTTAGACTTGCCAATTTTTTCTGCTTCCAAAACATCAAGTTTAGGGACAAAATGTTCACTTGCTGCCTAATATATCCAACTCACTTTCAGGTGCCATTATAGTGAGAGAATCAACGTCATTCACTTAATATCAGGGAGAAAACCACTGGCTTATCAGCTGTTACTTTTGCAAAAACTTTTGATTTGCTATATATTAATAATTTGTAACTTTTGGCATAAATGGGAAACTGTATGGATTTGAGCGACTTTGACAAACTGCAGCTCTTGCAGGTCTGCAGTGGTCTGATTGATCTCTGTAGTGGGATGAGAGAAATAAAAAGTTCTGGGAGATGTGACAATGAGTCAACTTCCATGGTGAAGAGTAACTGTTCCATCACACCACTATATTGGTGATGAGTTTCCCATGACAGCATGATCAAAGTGTGATAGTGGAACTTAATGACCTGGAACTTAATCATACTGGAATCATCCAGTCAGTCAAATCGGTGCCCCTTTGCATGGCTATTAATCTTCTTTACATAATTGGTAATTAACTGCTTATGTTCCGGGTGTTTTTTTTTTTTTTTTGTACACAAAGTACTTTAAACACATTACTCATTATTCTCATGAAACATTCTTATTTTTTTCCAAACAAAACAAGGGTTGTATCTACAATTTTTTCTTAGCAAACTGAAAACGTTTTATTCGAATTCCCTACCCTTTCCACATGTGTGTAAACAATTACGATAAAATCGCACAGCTATATTAAATTACATTAGTCCTCCCTAATGGCAGGGAAAGAAAGAGAAGCTCGTGTACAGCAATCCTCTCTGTAACAGACCTACTTTTCAGCTCGGACTTTTTCATCTCACGTTTCAGTGTGTTTTATGAACACTCCTTCAAATGGCAACTGGGAAAAATCAAGCTGCATTAAATGTCAATCAGATCAGCCAGTGTGTTTACAAGCCTCATAAATAACCTCTGAAGGAAAGATCAGGCCTTTAAAATACTGTAGTAATGATCATAAAAAAAGATGAGTGAGAGGCTGACTCTGCTGCATCTCTCCAGCATTAAACATCACATGGGGATGTTTTCCGTCCCTCGTTCCAGTACCCTGAGGTTGGAAATAAGAACTGTAATAAAAAACACTTTATTATACTGAATTAGTTTTCAGATGTTAACGCTGATAATCAGAGCTTTACCTCAAAGGTTCCTCGTGTATTTGCCTATTAAGAATATAAAAACAACAAAACGTTCTTTTATTTATTTATTTTTTTGCATTCTGGAAATCCCACATTACAGTATATTTAAACAAAACTGAATGGCATGGGGCACGATAGTGGCCTCGCACCACCAGGGTCGAGGATTGTTGTTGATGTTCTCCCTTGGCAGGTTTCCTCCGGATACACCAGTTTCCTTCCTCAGTCTAAAAACCTGCAGATAAGGCTAATTAGTGTTCCCAGTTTGCCTGGAGTGTGTTTATGTGGGTGTGTGCCCTGTGATAGTCCTCGTGCCCAATAGGAGACCGAATAAACCGGATAAACTCTCTCACATAGGAGACTGAATAAACAGTATAGAAAATTTAAAAAGTGGCATGGCATTAAGACACCATTCTTCTTGTTTATTTATTTATTTATTTTTTTTTTTACAAGACCTTCATTTCACCCTTAATTGAGTAAAGCGACACATTTTGTAACATTAGGTTTAAATATTTTGGTAATTTTTTGTATATTTGCATTTTTGTATTTTTGCACATTTTTATGATTAAAGTTTGAGTCAGACTATACAAGTACACAATAAATAATAAGTATAATCATAGAAATGATAAATGATACTGTTATTGACTTGGTCTTGCACATCTATCTGTAAAAATAATCATTTTTGAAAATCGGTTTGTTCAGCCTGTACTGTTAGAATGCTAATTAGGCCCGACCTCCCCTCCATGGCACTGAGATCATGTGACCTGAGACTCGATTATGACTTCCTTCAAAATAATCTTCATGGCGGACACAGAGCCAACTCGCAAAAAAAAAGAAAAAAAAAAAGAAAAGTTTTTTACTGAATCTGCCCAGAAAAAAAATCCACTTGTTTGGATTTTCGACATCTTGTTTATTCTGACACCTTGTCACGTGACTGTTTCATTTGCATGCCCATTAATATTCATTAGCGTCTGCCAAAGATGGGCGTGTACACCGGATCAGCCTTGTCTATAATGACTTTATTTTTTTCCCTCTTCACTTTAACATACATTCTTACACATAATATATACCATGTATGGTCTGCATCAATCTTTAAATAAATTAGTATTTTTTTTAAATGTGTTTAATATGTACAGTTTTGGAAAATTACTATCTTAAAAGGGGGAAGAATCATATCCTTTTACAGAGCAATAATTTAAATACTTAGAAATGTAAAATTTCAAGACGTTTTTTTTTTTTTTTTGACATTTAAAAATATTTTTTTCCATTATTGTCGTTTTTATGTTGCAAGTCAAGTTACCAGATATGGTTCACTGAACAGCAATAGGGTTGAGGGTTATCATTTTTTTTTTATTATTATTATATATTTTAAAAACACATAAATTTAAAAGATCCAATGACAACAATGGGAAATTTTAAAAAATAAAAAATAAATCACAAAAGCAAAAAAATAAAAATATATATTTTTTTAAAATTCAATGTTTAAAAAATACTTTTATATATTAAAATATAATATATAAAAAAAAAAATTTCAAAGAACTGCAGCGTTTTTACAAATCTAACGTTCACAGCAGAGTAGAAAACCTCAGACTCGCCTCACTGGATTTATGTGACAGTCAAAAGCTCAGGCATCAAAACACCAGACCTTCAGAAGTTCGTGACGAGGCCGAGCCGTGGTCCGTCAATCGAGTGCCAGCTGCTCTCTGGTCAAATTCCAATCAAGGCCCTTTAACTGTATTTCAACTTAAAAAAAAAACAGATCAACCGCTGCGGCCGTACAGAAGACAGAGATACCATCAATCTTAGGAGTTGACTTGAAAGCACTTTGAACTGTGATGCTCTTTGTAGTCCACTAACCCCCCTATTGGATGGATGTAAATTTACATGGACACCAAAGAACACTGCAGTGTTTTATTTCCATCTGGATTGAACATTTCAGTTGATGGACAAATGATGCACATGTTTTAGACCGATGTTCTTGACAGGAAGGATTTTGCAAGCTGCAGCACTGGAAAAGTTTGTATCTCCAGTTTGGTTTTCCATCCACAAGTTAGATCTCTATCGTACGGTAGCCGGCGTTTGGGACTCTGGAAGGAAGGCCATGAAAGTGAGACTGTCGAGCATTTACCTCTCTCATGCAGGAATATATATATACAGGAGAGGCTAGATATAGTGGCGCGGCTCCAAGAGTAGAAAGTAATGTTAAGAATCTTTCAGAGTAGGGAGTCACTGATCAGGGAAGAAATCACTTAATGGCTGCGTTCCATTCCGAAGTGTACTTCACAGGGTTCTCCGTTTGCAGGGAATGTCAGTGAAGGGAACGTCCCTTGACAGAACTCCACAATTCGGAACACCCTGCGAAGTCACCAACGCCGACATCACTTCCCTCGTACGTTACCATGGTAACATAAGCACCTCAGATACCTGTTGCTGCTGTGCAAATTTCACACTATGGACATTAAATATTGAATATTTATTGAAACAAAAACTGATACCGGTATAAAACATACTATTGAAACATGTATAACTTAATTTATTTATTAATAACACTATTCTTTTTTTTTTTTTTTTTTTTACAGATTACTAACCTATATAATACTACGAATTTCTTGATTAAATTATAATGTACATTTTTAAGCTCTTTTAATATGATGTCGTCGATGACAATAATGATAATAAATATATAAATCATTTTTCGGGCTCCATTTTTTTCATGCTCCAGAAGACGCAATGACTTATGGGAAAATTTTCATTCCCTTTCCCGGTGAAGTGAACACCTGTTGTTCACTCGTTTCCTACACCGTTCCCTTTGAACTGAACCTTTCCGCTCCCTGCGGTTTGGAATCACACTTAACATGACTGAACACCCTGTGTAGTGCACTTCAGTGTAGGGTACTTCAGGCCATTTGGAACTCACCTAATGTTATTGAGGAAGATTGGAAAGAGTAGAGAGAGAGAGAGAGAGAGAGATCTATAAATGGCAGTGATGGAACCTACAGAACTCCAACTAGATGCTGATTGGTACTGAGTGAAAACGTGTCGAGAACAAGAGAGAGTGTGAAAGTGCTGCATAAAGCAGACGAAGAGCTCAAGGCACAGAACAAGTCAAGACTAGATTAGGGAAGGAAGCATTAGACATTTTAAGGAGAGTTGGTCTGGAAAATAGGCTTTAAGAAGCCGGGAAGATGAGGGAGAATGAGAGATCTACAGTTGATGGTAAGGTAACCGACCTATTGGATTCCAACACTGTTAAACAACAAAGTAGTAGATTATGTGTAATAGCCTGACTTGCCTTTAAGGACACACACAACAACACAATAGGGGTTTGAAATCAGAAGCGAAGGGCTGGTTGCGCACAATGAGGGAAAATAGCACATTCACAATCAGCAGAGAGAGAGAGATTTATTTATATATTTTTTTATTGAAGAGGCTACTGTGAGCGAAGAGAAGCTTAATGAGTACTTTTACTCAAGTACACAAGTAAGGAGGATTTCTACTTTTACTTGAGTAATATTTGCCCTAGTACGCCACTGTGCGGGCCTCCGAGTGGCGCAGTGGTAAAGTGCTCGCCCTATCACATCCGCAGATCGCTGGTTCGGTTCCCCGGTGATGCTGTAACCTCTCACAGCCGCAGGTCTAGAGGGAGCTGATTGGCCGAGCTCTCTCAGAGGGGAGGGATGAGAGGTACTTAGTACCTCCCACATTAATGACAGCTCTACAAGCCAATCAGGGGCGTATGTGAGCTCGCGCACATGTAAGGAGTGGATAGCGCTGTTCTCCGAGTGTTACGCCACCCTTATTGGTGCGTGAGCGAGCAGTTCGGAAAGATGCGGTCGGCTGGCGTCACGTGGTTCTGAGGAAACATGTGATACTCTTCGGCCCTCCCGACTGAGTGGTAGTAGTAGCCTTAAAGTGGGAGCCCCCTAGTGACGGGGAGGAATTGGACACGACTAAATTAGGGAGAAAATCGGGGAAAAAAAAAAAAAAAGATTTGTGTACTTTGCCCACCACCACTTGTTCATCCTTGAAAAAATAAAAACCTTCTATAAGTGATTGTCAAACAACTGATAAAAGAACACAGGTTTTGCCTTGTGGCGTGGAATGTTTTTCTTGTGAAATTATGGAGCCCTCTAGTGGTCATTTAGCTGAAAAATATATTTAGGTTAGAATCCAGGAACATGGATTACTTTTAGTTAGAAATTGTAACCTAAATATAATATTTATCTAAAAGAATAAATCGCCATTCTGTATAAAATAAATATCTCCAACAAAAAGTGTTAAAATAATTTTAAAAAATCTCTGTGGTTTTCTTATGTTGGGTTAGAGCAGGGAATAAAAAAAATAAGTGTGTTTCATGCTGTTTTTTAACAAATAAAGAATAAGATATCAGCGTTCTGTGTTGAGTGGCTTCATAAGTATACACACCCACTGTAAAAGACCAAGCCGGTTCCACAACAATGTTAGAAATGTCCTTTAATATTCTAACGTAAGAAATAATACAATACAGCCGGCCCCGTGCCTGATTCTGCCCCTGTGGCAGTTTCTCAACAACAACAAAAATCCTGTACACTCATAAAAGAAGAAGAAAAAAAAATCTATCAATCGTAGCGAAATCATGATGGAACGTAAGATTCGTTCAGCAGGGCTGTGATTCAGTCCGACAGTGCTCAGTGAGGGTCACTTCTTGGCGTAGGTGATCTTCATGGCACAGGTGGCGGTGATTCTGAAACCCTGGAGCGCGTCCTTGGCGACTCCCGCCTGGGCTTCGCTCTCAAATTCTACGAAGGAGATGTCGTGTTTTCCGGGGACGAGACGCACCTCTTTGAACCCGGGGAACCTGAGAAGGGAAGAAAGTGGATGTATATAAATGTACGAGCATTCTTGATAACAGCTAGAGAGTCTAAGCAGTACTGAAGCTGCATGTGGCTGATACATTCTGTAATGCGACTGGATTTTTGCATGAAACAGGATTTTTCTAAACCTGTAAGAACCCAGAAACCCTTTAAACGTTCAGGGAAAAGATCCTTATTCAGCTTCATCCTTGACTTTAACTGATGAAGTCCGTAAGTGACATCTACGTGGACATTATTCTGCACATTGTCCTGCCCATGACTGGACATAGTTTCTACATTCCACTTCAATTCTTTTTATTATAGTTTTATTTTATACATAACGTAAATTTTAAATTCTTTTTACAGCTAAGTTTTTTTCCCCCTCTACATCTTCCTATATTTTTAATCTGTAAAAAAATCTCTTATTTCACACTTTATATTCTTACTGAAAACTCAACTTTTTTTAAATTAATTTATTTTTTTAGGTCACAGGCGGTCGTATAAGCTTTTCACTTCATATCATACTGTGTATGACTGTATATGTGACAAATAAAATTTTAATTTAATGAACATCCTGGTACAGTCATGTGACAGTCTGTGATTTTGCATACCCACGACATCATTTAAAAAAATGGTGGTGTATTCGGGTAGCACGTGACACAACTAGCTCATTTAAAATAATAATAATAATATAAAAATTTGTTTTTTGTTACTGAAAGTAAGTTTCATCCGATTTAACATTTTTATATATAACCTGTTCTGACTGCATTTCTTGAACAAATTGATATAAAACAAATTAAAAGAGAATATCACTATTATGCGTCACAGGGCTTTGACACTAAAATGTTCAAGGAAAATGTGATGTCTTTGTTTTCTGTGTCGTCTATTTGGACTGTGTTATGCCCCCCATAATTTTCCATAATGGCCCAGACGCATCTCTCTTTTAAGGGACATTAAAAACTTATTTTTAGGCTTTTAAGTGACTGACTATGAGAGCGGTGAAACTCTACTCACTGGTTAAACAGCATGGACAGCATCATCTCGTTGGTCTCCTCGGGTAAGTTGGTCAGGAAGAGGATGTAGTTAGGAGGATTATCAGGAACCTGCAACATGACAGAGACGATCTTCAGTACAATGCTACGATACAAATCTCACATGAAACATGAAAGAAAGAAAAGTGAAAGAGGCATGTTGGATTTGTTCTTGTACCTGGACTGTAGCTGGCGGAGGTGGCTGTGTGTTTACTGCATTCTGGAAAACAAAACGCATCAACAACATTAAGTAAATCTAATCAGATACATGGTCTGTGGGCGGAGCTACAAATACCACTGACTGTTGAAATAATCCCTAATAATAATGATATTATCAATAACGATAGTTTCACGGTGTAAACTCACCACTGGCTTTTTGGCGGCGTTGGCTGCTTGCTCCTGAGCCTTTTTCTTCTTCTCCTTCTTCTTCTCTTTGTCTCCGTACGTGCCTCTCATCTTAGAGACAATGTCAGAGTCTGTCTTCGCGTACTGAATTCTCTGAAATATTAACAACGTCAGTGTTAATATCACACTTCAATCTCACCTTCAGATTCTGGGAGGTGAAAATTATTTCCACCTGGTTCTGTCCTAAACCACATCTATGTCACATGACTGCATCTCACGTACACCAACATCTAGTGTTAATTTAGAGTTAAATATCCATAGATACGGAAAACACCAGTTATACAACATTATCATGATACACCGGTGCTTAATTACAACAGTGATTCTATCACGAAGTATCACGATTTTATAAATATTCCGATTCGATATTACATTTTCCCTGATTTTCGAAAGTATTTTCGAAATTTTAAACCTATTTTAAAAATTTAACCTATTTTTAAAATAATAATAAGTTACTGATTAATTAAACGCCGCTCGTTCCTTATAACATAAGTTTTCTAACTGAAAGCCAATCGCAGCATTTAAACACTACAAACCTTAAATACAAGAGTTTACATTTAACTGAGCAGTGCGTATCTCTGTCATCTGCCATAATTATCCTTCCTTAACAAACTCAGCAAATAATTCCCGCCTACCACACAGGATGAAGATGCGTAAATAGTACACAGTGCGCCATCTTTAAGATTATGAAGAAACTAATGCGTCCAAAGTCTCAAAACACAACTTGACAGTGAGGGCACAGGTTGAGCCTGCAGCTTTAAATGCACACGATTGTCGACTAATTAGCGCTCGCTGTGTTTTGAGACTGGTGTAATGAGTTGGTTTGAGAAAAGGGCAGATCGGAGGTGATCCATAACTGACTCGACATCACTACAGATCAGGAGGCAACAGAAGAACCCAGGGGAAACTTCACAGTAAACTCACGTCAGGCTCGAACCATCATGAAAGTCCACACACACTCCTTGAACAACAATCTCACCGTGATCTGAAACACTCACCATGGGTTTGTTGTAGAAGGGGAAACCTTGCAGCTGTCTCAGTGCGTTCGTAGCTGCTGCGAGCTCTTTGAACACTACAAACGCCTGGCCTCGCATTTTCATCGTCTTCATCGCGACGACCTCGATGATCTGTCCGAACTGAGAGAACAGGGCGTAGAGAGAGCGCTTCAGCTCTGTGGATGAAACAAAAAGCAGGAAAAAAAAAATAAGCAAAATTAATTCAAGATGCTCCACGAGTTTCCATGAAATTACTCGATACTCCATGAAGTATTTCCACTCCAGGAACAGAAAACACAGACAGACAGACAGACACACACACACACACACACACACACACACACACCAAGACTAGTACAGGACAGGTTCCCTTTGAAATGTATTAAAACCAGTATATTTCAAAACAACATAATGTTTTTATTTTTCTTTTCTACATAAATGATCGTGCTGATGTCTAAGGAACTTTTAAAGAGAAAACAAAGCATTATCCCAGCATGCAACATTCCACGAGCCTTTCCATAAGCAGTGTTTTAATGACAGTGACTCAGCACGCGCACCTTCTTTCTTCACGCGATCGTTCAGGTTGTTGATGTATATCGTGTGATTCGGTCGGATGTCCATGTTGCTTTTCTTTCACCTGCGATTATTAAAGATTCATTACGCGTCGTTTAACCAATTTTAAAAACAAATGACACACTTAAGATCTCTAGTAAACAAAACTGACAACGTTTAACTAAACCCGGACTGTAATTATCGAATTATTCTTACTAAAATGAATGAATAAGTCTCAAACTTACCACACTTACTACACCGGAAACGTTTCAGCAGCGCACTTCCGGTTACTGCTGCGCTTTTTGATGACGTAAACGCTTTCTTTTCACCGCCTACTGTAGTGGAGGAGGAACTGCACTCTGTGTTTGTATCGAATAATAATAATAATAATGTGAACATGTTAATCGGTTTAAAATTCAGCTATGCAACAACTGTAGGGCTAACGTTACTCTAAAAAAAAGCAAGATTGACATTAGCAGAAAAAAAATATATTTGTTGAGGTATTTCTTATTAAAAATGTTACATTTAATATTAAGAGAAAAAAAATCGTAATATTTCGGAGTCAGTCTTAATTTAATTATTATAATAATAATAATTATTATTATTATTTGTAAACATTATTATTAAAAATAAAATAATAATTATAATAATTATTATTATTATTGTTGTTGTTTTTTTATCCTTATTATTATTATTAGTAGTAGTAGTATTATTATATAAAAAACCAACAAATACTTTGTTATTGTCACAACATTCAATGAATCACTTATTTTATCCCCATTAAATTCTTTTATTATTATTTTTTGTTTGTTTATTCTGTCTATTGGCGGCACGGTGGTGTAGCGGTTAGCACTGTCGCCTTGCACCTCCAGGGTTTGATTCCCGGCCAGGCTCGATTCCCGTCTCTGTGTGCATGGAGTTTGCATGTTCTCCCCGTGCTTGGTGG
>JAQMYI010000010.1:5848859-5859272 GCA_030014275.1 Clariallabes melas
TCTGTTATCTATGTTCTATTACAAATAAAATATTGACATTTGCCATCTCCACATCATTGCATTCAGTTTTTATTCACCATTTGTTTAGTGTCCCAACTTTTTTGGAATCCGGTTTGTAAATAAAAGAGACTTTAAGAATGTTGTTCATAAGAAATATAAGAATTGATGTTCTTATAAGCATCAATTTTTTTTTTTTTTTTTACAAAAAAACATATAATTTCCCCATTCATGCTGGCTTTTGGAACACTGTGTAAAATCAATAAAGTATAATTAAAAAATCTTTCTTTTTCTTCTTTTTCTTCTTTAAAATATTTTTTCCTATACATTAAAAAACCCCGAACTGTTTCACCCCATGAAATACTAGGAATATTCCAGAAGATCGCAGCAATAACAAAAATCATTCTTTATTTTCTGTTATATTGTCATATTGTGATATTGACTGATGAGGTCACGTGAGGTCATAGAATGTAACCATAATTCTAAAATAAAGTTTCATTTTCAAGTGCTGAAAAGCACCCCAATGCTGGAATGACCCAGAAGTTGATTTTACGGTGCGTGCACATCACCTCACCCGCCCACACACACACACACACGATCAGAGGCTGTCACCCTTGAGTGCACATCATTTCGACTGGTGGTCTCGTGAAGGGTGGCACTAACTGAAGTCATGCGAGTGAGATAAAAATGAAAGTCAGATGTGTCTAGTCAACTCAGCCACAGACCACGCAAAACCTGCCCGGCACTCAAACGGTTAAACTGATTTTCCTCGTTTCGCATCGGCACACCTCATTTTCAAAGAATCTACACAAGCTGCTGGCGCTCAAACTGCAGAGCAGAGTGAAGCTGCTTCCTGCACCAGCATGGGCGTCGCCAGCTTTTAGAGCAGTGATGGGAATTTGGACTCTTTTTCAGTGAGTCAGCTCACATGTTCGTGATAGTCTGACCGGTGACAGTTCGTTTTTTTTTTCTCGCTCTCTCTTCTAAAATAGAGCTGTATTGCTTCATGAAATCTTAAACAATAAAATAATCATAATGATAAATTATCATATAAATAATAAAGAAAGAAAGAAAGAAATGATCGCCTCGAAGAAGTTTCTGAATAAATTATCCTGCAAGACGAGCTAGACTGAGGACAGAAAATATTAACCAAACGAACAAACAAAAAATGTAAATACAGAATACATGAGCGTGTACGTTTTGTCATCCGGACAAAAGAGCGCTGAACACCTTCGCAATGAACTGGGACACCACAACAAAAGGACATAAGTGTTTGCTCATATGTCTCATATGACTCAGATGTCCGCACACTTTTGAGCTTAAAGTGTGAAGTGTTGAGACAAAAGTAAAATGTAATGTTTTAATGACAAATTTTTACAAATAATGACAATCAAAATAATAATTTGTTGTTTTTTTCTATACAACAATCCAATCTGGACGTCTTCAGACGTCTGGTGTCACTCAATCCATCCATGGCTGCTCAAATGCTTTACTGAAGATCATGTACTGAAATTTACCAGAGAAGTTCACAACAATTCACTTCAGAACTGAGGACACCCCGGCTTCAGAAAGTAAAAGTCCTTCCACGGGATTCTGTCCATGAACTAATCAGGACAACTATTTAGCCAGAAAGGGGAGAACACCAGAATAATATATGAATAACTATAACATATATATGCAGAATAACTATAATATACTGTATGGAATAACTATAATATACTGTATGGAATAACTATAATATACTGTATGGAATAACTATAATATATGAATAACTATATAGAGATAACTGTAGAATAACTATTATATATTACACATGATGTCTTAATACTTTTGACAACAGTCAAGTCTTTTTACTTCTAATACAACAAGCTGATTTATTATTAAAGATTTGACGCTTAGAAATGTCATTCAGCTTTTCATCTAAGTGTATCATCTAAACAATCTAAATGAGACCTAAATAATTATCAAATTAGGGTTTCTTCAAATTATGGAATCTGATGATCATGATGAAGTCAGTTTACTATTTTACTATTTTGCACTATTTTATAATACAGCTACGTTCAAAAAAAATATGCATATGAAATCTAGTCATGACTTTTTCACAGAACTTTAACTGGAACTATCAGGCTGTGGGTCGGCAACAAAAACTATTTATATCCACCTTTAGAAAAACTTTTTAAAAAAAAACAAAGTGTGCGCTCGAAACGGGTTAAGATGTACCACATTGGTTTTTGGAATAATTTCACATTTCGTGTTAAGATTTCACTTTTATAATTGTAATATAATCACAATATCGACTGAAGGTCACACTGATTTACTAATAAATGAGTGTGTGTACATGGTGGGTGTATCAAATCTACAAAAGATCTTTATTGACATTTTATATTAGTCACTTGCCAGAAAAACGTGAACCTTTACCAAATAATGCCAGTAAACTCCTTCAAACTGTATAAAGGTCATTCACATTTACATTACATTTACTTTTCTGTGTTTTATCTGATTTCACTTTTTATGAAATTAGGTCGTCACAGCTTGTCTCATAAACACCTAATGAACTTAAATTACTAATTCAAATTTTAATAGTTAAATAAGGGCGGTTTATACAGTAGGTTTAATAAGTAAACACAGATGCACAGGTATGCAGTATGTACTGTACTGTACCATTCACCATACAGTCAGTATACTGTACAGTATAAGTGGTGTAGCACAAAGCCAGTATCTGTATCTTTTTTCTGTTCAGAATATTAATATCTGTATCTGTATTCATATTTAAACTTGAAATTTGGGTGGCCTCATATTCAGTACTGTGCAAAAGTCTTGACCCCCTCATTTCTTTACAGTAAATTCAATTAAATGATGTATATTTAATTAAAGAAATTGGAAAAATGTTTTACTGCGACAGGCTGCAAAGTTCTTAAGGTAAATAATAAAAATAAAAATAGTTGTTTATGTAACAACTTTGGCAGCGACCTCATTTCCCCTCTCGTCTGTTCCAACCCCTCAGCATTCAGCATCACCAGTCTACTAATCACTGGCCTGATCATCTGTCATCATCTCCAGCGGTTTCTCATGCCTTAAGTTAGATGATTTTGAAATGCTTGAGTGATTTATAGGTCACTGTGTTTGTCAGGTCTTGGACTGGATTGGTCAGGTCCTGGTCCTTCAGGATGCCCGGAGACTTATTCCTTGAGACAACATAAAAAAAATACAAGAAAGTCTGGAAATAAAGGGTGGTTCAGGAATTTTGGTTAAAAATCAAGTTTAAAAGTAATTTTGTCTTTTTTTAATCCTGTTTTTACATTCATTATTTTTTCTTTCTTTAAAAAAAAAAAAAAAATTTACTTGCTTCTGATTGTCCAAGTTTTATAACAACGCAGACTTTTCTTGACTCATGAGCTTCAAATATGATCACTTACTCACTCATTCTCATTTCACTCATTTAATTCTGATGAAATTCTAACAGGAAATCTAACTTAATAAGTAACATACTCCAAACTGACCCCGTCTCCTACGTAAGTTACCCTAAGTTACTATGTATGGATTTCCAAAAAAAAATCCACAGTGTCTGTATTTGTATAAGTTTAGAACACATAATCAGTCAAATCCAAAAGATTCATCCAGTACATCTAGTGAACATACTGCATGCCCCTCGATACATAGCGTGCATTAAATTAAAAATATCATATCTATGATTAAGATCAGACATTTTGCAGCACATGGAGGTTGTTAATAGTTTATGCTGTTCATTAAATCCCTGCATGCAGCTGTCTCTGAATCTGAGTAATTGACCAATTATAAGGATACTAGCAGGTGATGATGTGACTTGGATCGTCATGGCGACCGGACCTGAGATGTGTGTGTGTGTGTGTCTTTGTGTGAATTCCTATCCTAGGACTTAAAATGATTTATATAGAAGTTCAGTACATTAAACATGCTGATCTTTTTTTTTTCTGCAGTAAAAACACTTGTGTCTGGTCTGAGTGTGTTCACTGCTACCTGATGCTGGCTTGTTTATGTTGATTCTCATTAACAGTTATATGTGAGATATGAGGACAAACACAAAGCAGCAAACAAGCTCTTGGTAGCCATTTTCGGTTCCCTTGTCTCTACAAGCCTGTGTTTTATGTTTCATAGTGTACGATGAGACAGGTTAGTGTGAAGAATATCCGTAGCAAATATATATGCTGTTTTACAAAAGCCTCGAGTCTAAGGATATATTACATTGTGATTTGTAATTTCTCGAAAACAAGCTATGATATAAAATAGCTTAAAGTTAAAAATGACTTTATACGAGGGGTGTTCAAGTCAAACCTGGACTTTTGATTACGCAGATTAGCAGAATACAGAATGATAGAACACAGTATAAAAACTCCCTTTATGTCTTTATATAATCTCCTGCTACACTAATGCACTTATCCCAGTGTTTCACTAGTGCTTGGATGCCATCAAGGTAGAAAGTTTTCTCTGTATGCCAGAGCCATGATTGGACTGCCTGTCTGATTCACGTCTGAAACCCTGGCCTCCCAGGAACTCCTTTAATGGCACAAAAATGTGGGAATGGCTTGGAGTGAGGTCAGGACTGGACAAATGGATGTGGCAATAACTTTAAGCCGAGTTCCTTTAATGTGCAAGTGGTGTTGGTGAATGATTGTGTGTACAGCTCACACACACAGATGCATCTCTTCCCAAAGTTGGTGACAAGTCATCTGGCGATTTTCAAGGATCAGGCGTGTTCCGCTCACTGAAGCACATTCCTGTTCTTGAAATCTTCTAGAAATGTCAATTTGCTTTACACCATCATTCACAAATTTCATGTCATGAATTTCAGAACAAGTCCTGGTTTGACACGAACGCTTAGTGCTTTGATATAGTGTAAACCATACTTGTTTCATGAATGTTTCCTCACTCACTCATCGTCTATACCGGTTTATCCTGTTTACAGGGTCGCAGGGGCCTGGAGCACGAGGCGGGGTACACCCTGGGCAGGGTGCCAATACATCACACACTCATTAGGGGCAATTTGGGAACTCCAATGAGCCCAATCTGCATGTTTTTGGACTGTGGGAGGAAACCGGAGTACCCGGAGGAAACCCCATTAAACACGGGGAGAACATGCAAACTCCATGCACACAGAGGAGGGAATCGAACCCCAACCCTGGAGGTGCAAGGTGATAGTGCTAACCACTAATTCTCCATAACGCTAAATTTACCTATAAATGGGTAAAAAGTACAATGTCTTTTTTAGGTTAATGCAAAATTTAAATATTAATTATGTGCAACCTACACTGTCTATTCATTACTTTTTAAATTAATTAATTTACTGCATAATATTATTAAATGTTTGTCCACAACTTTTTTTTAAAACCATTTTTACCTTTTAAAAAATGGATAACTATTAAGTACAAGTAAGTATACTCAACCATTTCCATTCCCTTTACAATATATAGTACATTATATATATTAAATAATATAATTTAGACTTGGCTATATTCTATATTAAATAAAATTAAAAAAGATTTTGATGCTCTGTCCCACAACACTGCAGTACTTCCTGTCAAGACTCTCATCAATTCAAACCGGATGTTCTCATTATTTCCTGTTGCGTGTGTGTGTGTGTGTGTGTGTGTGTGTGTGTGGGTGGGTGGGTGTCTGTGTGTATAATAGTATGTGTGTGCGTGCATATGTGAGCATGTGCGTAGGCGGGTGTTGGTGTGTGTGTGTGTGTGAGGATGTTCGAGTGTCTCTCAGTAAAGCTGTTTGAACAGCAATTAAGAGGGATTTAAGATGACCTAAATTAGACCTTTCCTACACTTTAAAGTGCATTATAAATATCACTCAGCTAATGCGTAGAGCATTTCAACTCATTTGGTGATGGATGTGACGGCCAAATCACTTCATCTTCACATGTCTTTATTCATTTCTTTCTTTCTTTCTTTCTTTTTCTCCCACTTTCTCCATGCACTTCTCGCGATCCAGTGGAAAACACAGTGAAAGTCTGGAAGAGACTGCGATCTCTCACTTGCTCCGTACATGCGTCAGTTTTCTTGCACCATCTCTCACTCTGCTGATAACAAACCCCAGTTGTGATGCCGCTGCCGCCGGCGCGGCCTGATCAGCCTGATTATTTTTTTTCATTAAGTGTAAACTGTTATTCGATTGACGTCATTGGGGAAGTGATGTGTTAACCAATCTGCGAGTCACACTGACAGGTTTGTTCTTGCAGAGACCCTTCTGGAGTCTCATCCAACCTGTTCAATTGGCTTTCACACTCGTGTGAACCCATGCGTTGAAGGTAGGTAGGTTGTCAAATTGTGACTATTTTAGACTGCATGGTTTATTAGAGGTCCAGGAGTGTAAAGTTACCTTAAGGTTAAATTGAGGGGGAAGTTCCTTTGGGCGCAGGGTGGGACAGGGTGGCAACTGTGGAACAGGATTTCTACTTCCTGCCTTATGAAAAGCGTTGCCTCTACAAATTGGACCTGGATCACTTGTTCTTGTGTAATCTTTAGATTTGGACTATATTTACAGGATCTCTAATTAAAATTAACATTTTTAAAATCAACAATGGTGGCACGGTGACTTAGTGGTTAGCACTGTCGCCTCGCACCTCCAGGGTCGAGGGTTCGATTCCTGCCTTGGGTCTGCCTGCATGTAGTTTGCATGTTCTCCCTCTGCTTGGTGGGTTTCCTCTGGGTACTTCCACACACAGTCCAAAGACGTGTCCAAAGTCTCCTGGAATAGGCTCCAGGCCCCCCTGCAACCCTGTACAGGATAAGCGGCAGGTAAGATGAATGAATGAATAAAAAGCTAAGACCAGTTTTGACTGGTGTGTTGAAGCAGGTTAAGATGGTCTGCGTGACATAATCAGCTTTATAGTTGTACCGTTACCGCAGGGTTTAATTTACTGATAATTAATCAAGACAATTAATGCAAATTGAATAAGGTAAGGGCGGCACGGTGGTGTAGTGGTTAGCACCGGCGCCTTGCACCTCCAGGGTCCGGATTCGATTCCTGTCTCTGTGTGCATGGAGTTTGCATGTTGCCCCCCTGCTTGTTGGGTTTCCTCCGGGTACTCCGGTTACCTCCCACAGTCCAAAGACCTGCAGATTAGACGTTTCCAAATTGCCCGTTGTGTGTGAATGAGTGTGTGTATGTGTGTGTGCCCTGTCTCATGGCCTAGGTCTCCTGGGATAGGCTCCAGGCCCCCTGTGACCCTGAATACAGGATAAAGTGGTATATTCGATGAGTAGACGATTATTTAAATAATAATTGTAGTCTTGTGTTTCTCTTGCACAAGCCAATGTCCATGACATACACTGATTTCATTAACCTGTTTAAACCCCAATTTTTTATTTTTCTACACCAAAAACAAATTTCCTTCACATTCAAATGTACATGCAATAATAAGGCGATCATCATGTCTATGAGTTTGGACATACCAATTCCATTCAACACGAAAATCAAACTTCACCAGTTTCCGGCTCTCACCGTTGAACCGGTTGAGCAATTTTTCACTACCAAAACAGCTGCACGTCTCATCATGTTTGCATTTTTGGTTTCTGTAGGGGAAGAGGGGGGGATGCAGAATGTTTAAATTTAAGCCAGATTTTACAATTTTCAAGGTGGACTTATAACGGGCAGCGGTGTTTGGTGAAGACAGACGCAAAGGTTGTGCAGTGGGAGGGCCCCTTGTGGTGGCGGGGGGACTCCAACGTACTGGAGAGGAAACAACTGAAATTTCATTAACGTGCAGCTGGACTGAGAACAATGGCTAAAATGATTATAAATGTACAAAAACCACAGGCTACATCCGTCAGTGAAATTGTAGGAGATGTACCGCAGGTTCACTTCCTTTACAATTTCCCTTTGGGATTAGCAAAGTACTCGATTCTGTGTAAATCTCTGAGTCCCACAGGGGATTTCAGTCCCAACACACATCAATGGTGGCCTCGGATCTTTATTACATTACACCACTGAGGGAAATTTTAAATATGTAGATTGGGAATGCTTTAACATTTGTGTTTATTTATTGTCGAGATGATTTTGGACAAATCAATGGTTTGTCCAAAAGAAAATGTAAGGTTCTTAGCTGTATCTACTGGGAACTTTATGAAATTTAAAATGCACAGAGCATCTTCTAAAGATCTGGCTCTATTGGTCTACTTGCAGAAGTGGTTTAAAAAATATATCTATCCATCCATCCATCCATCCATCCATCCATCCATCCATCCATCCATCCATGAACCTCTGTAGTCCAACTAGGGACCATGAAGGCCAGTGGTGACCATTGTATATATTCACATTTTTACAACTGTAGTAGGACCTCCAGTCAACATTACATAAGCATTCACACAGTACGGGAATTTGGGAACGCCAATTAGCCTAATCTGCATGTCTTTGAACTGTGGGAGGAAACCGGAGTACCCAGAGGAAACCCCATTAAACACGGGGAGAACATGCAAATTCAATAATAATTTAACGAACATGAATTAAAGACATGCTTGTTTCAAATAGTTTTTAGACGTTATTTCCCCCACAAAATGCCTTTAGAATTAGGTTAGGGTTAGGGTTAGTGAATGGCTCATGGGCCATCATCCCATGCGGCCAACATGGTAGAGGAGGGCCAGAACTGGTCCATAAAAATATGAATATTTGGGTTCTGCGTAAAACTTTAAATGGTTCCACACAAACATCCAAACCAAACAACCCTTCCCTCCTGCGCACTGAATATTTTTTGTAACTTTTATAATAACCCCACATATAAATTAACCCCACATATCCGAGTGTTGTAAGAAACACACACACACACACACACACACACACACTCACACAATACATTACACCATACATTTAATCCATTTTGAGTTACAGTTAATGTTACGGACTGTCAAACTTACTGCATATTACAAAGCTCTGGTACTGGAGACTCCTTCCGTGGAATCCTTTCCAGAGCAAAAGTTATACATTTGTCTTTGTCATTTAACGACAAGTCATTTTACTTTTTGTGATAGATTATATGGAATGTGATGATCATAACAGTATGTACAGGATTTGTGGAATCAAGCTGCACTATGACGCGCAGCATCAGCACTTCATGTTCAATTACAAGCCTTTGTGTCTGCACATTTTTCTGCATGTGAATAAAAGTGTGTACATGTGTGTTTGCGTGTGTATAACACTACAGACCCTCAACCGCCAGTCGGTTCGCACACGACAGCAGCGAGGTTTCGTCTCGTTTCCTGCAGAGAGGGTTCGAGCTGTTTCCTCTGCGTCCTGGCGAGCAGCTTTCGCTTCCTTTATTCTTTGTAATGAAGCACAGAGCTCAGGTTCGGAAGAGAGAGTGAGAGAGAGAGAGAGAGAGAGAGAGAGGGAGAAATCTGCATGATTAGTGCATCATCCACATATTCAGTGTCGGGAGAAATAATGAACTAATGATGATGAGTAAAAGGACACGAACTGAATTTGGGTTCTCGACAGGCATGAGATGATGCTCTGTGAAAAAAAAATTAATAAATGAATATTAATCAGTTTTTGGTATTCAGGCTCAAACTGAACCTACACAAGGCCAGTGAGAGTGAAAAATGCGTGTTGAGGAAAAAAGGTGAAAACCCGAGTGAGAGAGCAAATATCTGATAACATCACCTTATGCCTCAACACCCAGTTCAACCCACTTCTCTCTCTCACACACACACTCTCTCTTGCTCTATCTCTGTCTCTCTCTCCTTCTGTGGGTGCAGTCTGTGCGCACCCATACATTTGTGAAGTCTTTGTACATTTCTATATATTCGGCATCTCTCCCTCGATAATCGCCTCCAATAATCCCGGTTCCCACTTGTTCATTAATTTACATGCTTCTTTTAATTTTTACATTGTAATAATAGATCCACTGGTTTATCTTTTATATACTACCCTTTTGGTCTATCCATTCATATATCACTTCGGTTTGCATGGTTCATATTTCTTTCACCTGTCATCTGTCATCATCTTATCTCTGCTATGTAGCCTACATCCATTCATCCCCTCACCAATCCAACAATTCATCCATCATCATGCCAACCATCCAGCAATCATTCGTTCTATTCCGAAACCCAGTTGATCAACCCATCATCATCATACTGTTCAATTCAATTCCATTCAATTTTATATTCAGCTTTTTTCACAAAGCAGTTCTACAGAATCAAAATCCAAAAAAACTTGCATTCACATAATTAAGCTATAAATGCATGCATGAAGAAATATCCATCTATCCTTTCATCTCTACATCAAAGGAAATATTTTATCAATTGTATCAATCCATTAAAGACAATTCAACTTATCCATCCATCCATATGTCCATCCAACAAGCCTGAACATCCTACAGTATCTCTCCTATACCTCCTCCCCACCCCCCCCCCACCCCCTATAAATTCATCTATA
>JAQMYI010000010.1:5926081-5939122 GCA_030014275.1 Clariallabes melas
ACACACACACACACACACACTTCTTCACACACACACACACACACACACAGACCAAGTTGTCCCTCTGCGCTCACAGTACCAAAAGTAAGTCTCTCTCATTTTTTCTATTTCTATCACACACACACACACACACACACACACACACACTTAATATATTGCACATGTGCATTCTGTGCTTTCCTAATCGACACATGATGTACAGATGAATATACAATACACTCATGCACACACTCTGTCTCTCACACTACACACACACACACACACATACACACATTCCCTTAACACACTTTCTCACAGACTTCTTGCCAATTGGACCAATCTGCCATCTGCATTCATGCTGCTTTTTTCCCATTGAGGTTGAAGCATGTTTGCAGCCGACACACACAATGCAGTCAGCAGCCCGGCGACATTACAGCAGGCCGGAACGACAGCCGAAAGCTTTATTCCCTTAATGAGCCATCTTTTCCTCCCCCTTTACCCCATACATTGTGTGGGATGGAGATAAGCTCCGGACCTGCGCCGCTTCCAAAACCCTTCCAGCGCAGACTGGGGACCGGTTGCAGTGGAGAGCGCGATGTATAGCTCAGTGTTAGCGGCTAATTGGTGGCGGCAGTTAAGGCGCCAATTGGTGTTAATGAGAAACGATATGAGTGGATCGATAGGTGTGAGGCTGTGAGGTTGTGTGTATTTACTCAAGCTGAATGTAAAGCGTGAGATATCTAATGGGAATTAGAGTTGAGTAATATAAAAGAAAAAAACATACCTAAAAACTGGACATGTACCATGAAATACAGAACTGATAAATAAATTAATTCTTAAATAATTATTTTAATTCTGTAAAGCTGCTTTGCGACAATGACAATAGTTAAAAGCGCTATACATATAAAATTTAATTGAGTTGAATAAATAAATAATTGTTGTTGTATGTAAATTTGTCTAAAATGTGTTCAATAAATTACTTAATAAAGGAGAAAAATAATACACTTTATTAAACTTTTAAACTATAAACTACTCAATCTATAATAATATACTAAATGTTTTATACAAAACTTTTAACATCAAATCAGTTTGTTTTCTATTTATTTTATTTGATTAACTTTTTTAAGTTAACTTCATGATATAGTGGTACCTCAGAGTATGAACGCCCCACTTTAAGAATTTTTACCTCAAGAGCTGAAATTTTGCAAGAAATTTGCCTCAGCATACAAAGATTTTTGTAGGGCATCCAAGCAACTAAACCAAGCTTGAATGCCGGCTAAGTTGCGCGGACGTATGGAAGCCGAAAACATAGCATCATGGGTACCACGAATGTTAGCAAGGACGATAGCAAGAAGAAAATGGAGCCACTTTTAGTTTAGTTTTTAAAGCATCCGGTGCCAAGCGAAATAATAAATAAAGGTTAAATGAGGTTTAATGTGTATTTATTTCATATTTTACTACATTTACATATATTTCTAAAATGTTTAAACGTTTTTATATGCAAAAACAATATGATTATAGTGTTGGAAATTGGTAATATTGGCAATATTTTTGGGTTGTTGGACCAAATTATCTGCATTTATTTCCTATGGGGAAAACGCGCTTCACAGTACTAAATTTCACCTTAAGAACTTACGCCTCCAGAACAGATTAAATTTGTATGTCGAGGTACCACTGTACATAAGAACTTACCAGTTTAGCGCCTCTAGTGGAAATTAAGATGAATTGCATCCAACATGGTCATCAACGCAGCACTGAGTTAGAGACTAGCAAAGAAATTAACAGCAGATATTTTCTAGGTCGTGTAATTTGAATGTTATTTTAGCAATTTAAGCACACAACCCGGAGTCAGATTACAAAAGGTATGTCGCAGTGTTTATTGTTATTAGCTGCATTAACTGTAGGGTTCTTCTTCTATTGAGTAATGTGATTTTCCAAAATCTCACTGTTGTGACTATAAAATGTTAGTCATACATAAGTTATACATAAGTGTACACAAGATACATAAGTGTAATAAAAATAATTTGTGTGATTATGCTGAAAACAAATATCTAATAATTTCCTCACTGATCCACTCTAACATGTTAAACTGAAATGAGTTAAACTGAAAAAAAAAAAACATTTTACAATAAAATTTATATTATAAAATAATTGCGCCCAGATTTAATGAGAATTACATAATTTTGTACTATTATCTGCACAAAAAAAGACAAAAAAGACAGTCTAAAGTCCATGGTTAAACTTTTAGCTTGCTTTATTATTTAAACAAAAGCAACTATGAAATGTTGTCTATTTAGCTAATTTGACGATTTCGAAAATTAGATAATTGTGAAATTAATTTCTATTTACGGCAGGAGAAACTTCATCTAGATGGATTTGTTATATGGGTGCTAGTGGCTCTGTACATCCTCTGATTTGACGAATTCTAGAACCAGCGGTTAAAATGTCCTGTTTCATTTATAAAAATACCTGACTTTAGAACTTTCTTTGTACATCTACAACTTCTAGTTGTAGAATTCGTCCAGACAGATGCCCTGTGTCGCTTTGATGCAACAACTCGTATCAAACATCCACAAATGACGTTTATTAGCAACTAAAGCTGGAAATGTTTGTTTTTTTGATAATCACATGTCGAAGACACTATGGTGGCGAGAGAATGTGTGACAAGATTGCTTGACTACTTTTGATTGATTTTATTTGATCATTTTGAATTATTTCATGCCCATCTTGTCCTAGCTAGATCCGATCAGAAAGCTGGCACAAAAGTTTTGGCTCCCTCCGCCCAGTCCGGTCCAGTGTGGCGTCTGCTGCAGTCGAGACGATGCGGAAGGAAGAAGATGAGGCTTTGCACTAGGATTAGGATGAAGCCAATCATGTATGGAGTAAGATAGCTTTCTCTCACTGAAGGGGATTAGGAACATTTTCATGGTTTAATTCACAGGTTTAGTATGCTACTATGATGTTTGCATGAAGTGTGTGTGTGTGTGTGTGTGTGTGTGTGCGTGTGCGTGTGTGTGTGGGTTAAAAGCAAGACGTGATGACTATTTGGGTGTTCAGTGTACTAATCTCCTCTCTCCCGAGCATCTGGAGCACTGGGTACACACGCGCACACACACACACATACACAGAGCTATCTGGGATGGCAGAAGGCCTGGGCACCGGAGTTTGCCCAGCGTTGGCACCATGGCTGGTCACTGGAGCTTATAACACAGAGGTGTGTGTGTGTGTGTGTGTGTGTGTGTGTGTGTGTGTGTGTGTGTGTGTGTGTGTGTGTGTCTTTGTGTTTGTCTCTGCATGGGCTCCATCTCACTTTACTGTACTATGATTTTAGTGAGTAGAGACGTTGGAGTAGAGAAAGAGATTAAAAATAAGATTTTGTTGAAGGCACCTCTCTCTCTCTCTCTCTCTCTCTCTCTCTCTCTCTCTCTTTCCCCAGATGCTCAGGTCAGACTGCAACAGCTGGTTCTCCATTTGCTAGGACCAAGTGTTGCCACAGATTGATGTGTATGTGTGTGTGTGTGTGAGTGTGTGTGAGAGAGAGAACAATTTTATTGATTCATCATAAATATTCATCACACCATCCACATTTATAGCCAAATCATTCTCATTTATGCCACTTCACTCCGTCTTCCTTTCCTATTCCTGTTTTTTTTCCCTCTATGACTATTTTTATCCAAAAAAAAGGGAGGAGAATAAAGTTGAAGTTTGAAGTCAAAAACGCTTTCTGAAATGGAGCAGCGCATGAGAGGGGATGAACGGTTTGTGAGGGATGAGGGAGAAAGCCAAGGAATAGAGGGCCAGGAATCGCCAATGAGGTGCAGAAAGAGAGGGAAAGGTAGCGTGAGCGAGAGAGAGCGAGAGAGAGAGAGAGAGAGAGAGAAAGTCGGGTGTTGAAGATAAATGAAAGCAGGGTCTTAGCCAAATAATTAAAAAAGAAGGAAGGAATAAAAGAGACTGAGAGAGTTGCACAGTCAGAATTAATCCCCCTTTTATCAATCAGTGAATAATGATCCAAAAACAAAGAGTTTTTCTCCTAAGCCCTCTTTATTAAAAAACTTGCCAATGCCAATTGCACTTGAGTCTTTTCCACAGGGGTACAAAGAGAATTAGCATAACAAAACTTCAAGCAAATACAGATATCATTTGTATTGTATGTCAGTGCATTCAGGAATTTGGCTTATTGTCGAGTAATATATTGCGCTAATAAACATAAACTGCGCACATTTTACACTAAATGAAATCAAATAAGTGTAAAAAAGTAGCGCTCTTTTGTTCTCTGAGCTCCACCTTTACTTCGTATAACTACAGTTGCTGTACGTGTCCTTCAGCTTTGGCCATCAAACGTTTTCCCCAATGCGTCCACGTTTCCAATCTTGATGTCTCGCACCTCGGCCATCCAGTGAACACCCCCCCCCCTACCCCTCCCCACCCCGCTATGTCTCCCTGCTAGGGCGCTGACCCTCAAAACCCCCCACCACCAGGCCTGCTTCCTCATCTGGAAGTCCAAACCTCGTCCCGGTGCCAACTGCCACGCTTGCTCCCTGGAAGCTTCTAGAAACTCAACGATTGGCCGGTGCAAAGCCAGGGTCCGGTGAGCCACACTTGTTTCGTCCAATAAGACAAGCCGTCCATATAGGATTTGGTCCGGTCCTGGGGAACATCACGTCTGATTTTTTTTGCGCCAATCAGAAAGCTGAAAAGGTGCCAGGAAGGCGGAGCTTCCTTCAAGCTAGGATCCAAAATGGTGGCTGGTTCATTTAAGGCGGTTCATCCTCTGGCACAAAATGGAGATGATTTGCTCCTTTGGCTGGGCTGTAAGTAAAGGACAATGTTATACCACGTAAAGCCGGCCAGCTGACTAACAAAGCCACGAACGGTTCCCCCAATCCCGGGCCCGTCAGCTATGTGTTCTGCTTATAAGGTCACGGTGGAAAATGACCAAACGTGAGCTGGCATCTTGAGTGAATGTCATTGTGTCGGGTCTTTACAGAACCAGCAGCCTGGATTTGAATTTCACGCAGACATTATTTTATCCCATTTGTTTTTAAAGAGCATTCTGCTGCATTATCTAGTAGATAATATGTTTTATTTAAGGTTGATTTTCTGGGCTAGACATCACATTACAACTGTCAGTCATTTAAATGCCATGAATCATGGAGCATCATCTGAAAATAAACATTTAGAAATGTGTGAATGGACCAGTTGATATGAATTTTAATCAGACTTATGCAATAATCCACAGCCTTGAAATATACGTGGTGGGTAAGCAAACTATTAAGTGTGTCATTCTTCTTAATCCACGTCATTGACTTCATCTATTCATTTATTAATGATGTCATAGTTTTAATCAATTGCAATCATGTTTAATGTTGTTGACAAAAACCTACAGCTTGTCATGTTACACACCATGGAGAGTGTGGACTGCATGATACATACGCTGTGTTTGTAATATGTTAAAAAAAGATGAGTTTATCAATGATAGATCATCCTGACCAACATGGTCAAGCTATTCAGGATCCTATGAAAGGTTGTTACTATAGCAACGATAAATCTTCCAAAAAAGGGACAATCAAGGACTGTTATTTGTTCTACATTTTAGTGATAAATGTTGGTTGTATTGTTTCAAACATGGTGGTTGGTTCAAATAACTGGGAAACTGCCAGTCTCTTATGAGGAGCGTTAAAGTCAAGCCAGGACTTTTGATTGTGAAGAAAAACAGTTATGTGAGTAAAAACTCTCTTTTCTTTCTCTCTATAATCCCCCGCTACACTAATGCACTTTTCACTAGTGCTTGTGTACCATCAAGGTAAAAAAAAAAAAATTCTCAGTACACCAAAGTCACAATAGGACTGCATGCTTTACGTCTGGCCTCCCAGGAACTCCTTCAACGTGTGTAAATAGTGTAAAGTGAAGTCTTCTGGAAATGTCTATTGATTTTCATACGAACTGTACTGTATGTATTGACTAGAACGCCCATTGTATTTAGTTATGCTAATCCAAATACAAGCCAACATATTATGGCATAGTGCTGTGACATACTGTAGTGTTAAATGTACAAAGGCAATCAAACAAGATTATAAAGGCAAATTTACCTAGTTACCGACCTTTGTCAACGATTATCATATCATATCATATCATATCATATCATATCATATCATATGATATAGTATACAGGTCCTGGTTGTTAAAGACAATAATTATCAATTATCTATTAATAATTATTTACCCACTTCTGCAGGACACTTTTAAAAAAGAAAGTTGAATGTAAGAAACTTAAAGCATGTGGAGCTGTCCTTATGGGGATAAGCCTTACCAGATGTGTGTAGAACTCTATTAACAGTTTCAGATAGATTTTTTTTATATAAAACAAATGAACAAACAAACAACATCAGTTAATTTTAACCTGCCGAAGAAGACTGGATGATTTATTGTTCCAATTTTGTTTACTAGATATAATCTTTTTCCTCTGACTTTTTGGGTAAATCATATGGATGTCCTGGAGTGATGGACTTGGTGTGTGCCATGCTGATAATGCAAAGGGAATAAAAAAGGTCATAAAAATGATATCAATGATAGATCATCATGGTCAATATTTTTTTTAATTCTTTTTTTTTTTTTTTACCAAATTTTGATTCTAACCTGAAAATTGTGCCTTGCTTAGACAACAAGAGTTCAGGATTGTCCTGACATTTTGTATTAGCTTTAAGCTAACTGTGAGTTAACCCTCCTCACACACGGCGTACTAACAACGGTCAAATCGGGAGATCGGGAGTTGCCAGAATTGTGCGAGTCCAACCCGCAACCCCAATGATTTGAAACGTGAACCTGCTGCAGATAGTTGAAATTAAATTGCAAAGCAGTGACAAAGCCTAGACGGCGGACTTACCGAGCGTGATTATAGTCTGAGAAGTGAGCCAAGAGAGCAGATGAACGTGAATACACTGTGGATGCCTGGAGGGGGGTGCAAGCGGGAGCAGGAAAGGGACAGATGATGGGACATGTGTGTGTTTTATCAAAGAAACTCTCCGGTGGATAAGTGCTTGTCTTTAAAGAAGAGCCAGGGAAAGAGATGCGTATGGGCGTGTCTTTATCTCCTAGGGATTCATTTTTGAGCAAAAAAAAAAAAAAAGCAAAGCATTCCCATCATTTTGTTATTTTACATTTTTTTAAGGTGGCCAAAGAAAAATATCAGAGCGACTTTGATATTTAAAAGTGTAACCCAAACTGAGCTACGGGGTTCAGCTGGGAAGTGTCCCGTCCTCTTATCAACTTCAACAATCACCTGTAACGTAACAACGGCCGCGGTCAGGTTCGCTGCTTTATTTCAGGACACTGTATTTGTGCTGAAGAGAAAGACCTGTTGGCCTAAAATCCTCCACGAAATCAGAGCCTTATAATCCAAGTAGCTTGATCACGTTTACTTGATCGGTTAGCGTTTCAAGAGACAAATCAGTTCTTTTTAAACGCAGGGCTTTTCACACAGAGTGCTCCTTGATCCTCATGCCCTTTTCTTCTTCGGATTAAATCCAGCTAGCATACACGCAACATGTTTAGCGTCACGATTTGAACGCAAAAAAATTAGAGGAAAAATATCAAAACGATTGAACAACAAGCCCAGATAAACATGTTTGCTTAAAATGTTGCACGGTGTATGCTTATCTAACTGAACATGCTTATTTCCTTCTCTGTCAACTAAAGACTTTAGACAAAGTTAACACTCGAGCTAGCAAGAAATATATATGTACAAGTAGAGTTGTAAGTATAGTATAGTTGTAAAGATGTTATATAGACACCTGACAAGGCAACAAAACTGGACAAAAACTGGAAACTGGATTGGTTTTCAGGGTCGAGACTGCATGCTGCACCATCTGGCCCTCGACCGAGGTGGTGAATTGATACTTAAAGGTGCAGTGTCATATTTTTAAGCGCCCCCTGCTGCTTGTGCACTGAACTGCAGTTGTGTGTAAAACTGCAAGCTTTCCACTTGCACTGATCAAAATCGACTGAAATCACTTTTGCTCTGTGGGGGGGCTAAATTTAAATTCACAAAAGTTTAAACAGAAATTTGAAGAAATGAAGGAACTAGTGAGATCAATCACATGGCAATACTTTAAATCAGTTTAATGTAGTTTAACTATATTATACTTAAAACAATATATTTATACTGATTTAAAAACAAATGAAAAAAAGTATGAACTGCTTTTTGCATACAAAGGAATTGAGTTTGTCATTATCATATAATGTTTACAGACCATTAAAAAGTGCCTAAGCGTTGCACATCACACATTCTTAACAATTCTATAGAGTTTGAGAGAAATTAAACAATAGAATGAAATGTATTTTATTATGTATTGTGTAATATCTATGAAAATTATTATTATTATTATTATTATTATTATTATTATTTATTATTATTATTATTATTATTATTATTATTATTATTATTATTATTATTATTATCATTATTATTGCTTTGCTGTAGCTGAAGCTGGTTCATTACCTGATGAACACTGCACTCTAAACACTTCCTCAAATCAATAATGCTGAAAGGAAAACAGTTAAATAGGTAGTAAAAAAAAAAAAAAGAAAAGAAAGAAAATGTATGATCATTCAGTATCAATTCAGGTTGAGTCTACAGGCCAAACTAATATATTACTAATTACTAATATATACAGAAAATATTATTGTTTATCCCTGAAAGAATGTCTATGCCTATTTTATCATCACTGTACCTGATATTACTGATGATAGTTGATCCTGTCTTTATTACTATAATTACACCACCAGTTTCATATCCATCTTAAGTCTTGATTCCTGAGTTTAACATCCACAGCTAAAGGAGTCATTTGTGTTATTTTTGTATTTTGCACACATCAATTCCTCACACTCATTTTTTTTTTTTTATTAAAGCCAGATGAACAGGTTGGTGTTGAAGTATCCAGTACGAGTCCCAGGCTTGGTGTAGGCCATATGAAACACCCCCTACGCACTTGGCTCTCTCAGGCATCCTGACACCAGAATCTATAATAACATATAATAAAACTATAATGTTGCAGGATCAAAATAACTTTCTGTGAAAATGTTTTCCAAAAAAAAAAAAAAACTTTCCACTGGGTTCTGATCTTGAAGTAATAACTTGAGTTGGAAAGCATGGAGGTGATCCGTCCAGCTCGCCACCAATGAACCCAGCTTTCAGTTCATTACTGCATGAGTGTGTGCAGAAGTGTGGACAGCACTCAGAGCTCAGGTTCAGCAGGAGAAGGCCTGAGGGCAGACCCAAACTAATACATAAAACACACCATGCAAACTGTTTGTGTGTGTGTGTGTGTGTGTCTATGTCTGTAGGATTTCAGTATGTACATGCGTGTATTTCTATGGCATCTAAGACCAAAACTGTGCATAAAACATACCATGCAAACATGTTTATGTGTCTCTGTGTCTGTGTGATGATCATGCACGTGCGTCTGTGTCTGTTGTATCTAACACCAAACCTGCGCATAAAATACACCATGAAAACAGTTTGTGTGCGTCTCTGTGTCTGTGTGATGAGCATGCACGTGCGTTTGTGTCTAGTGCAAGCACTGTAGTAACACAGCGTGCATTTGCGCGCATATGCGTGTATTATCAGCACGCGCGCGTCTGAATGTGTGCGTGGTGTGTGCATAGTTTTACTCAGCTCTGCGCGTGTGTGTGAGCGCGTGCACTACCTTAACAGCATGTGCACCTTCGTGTGTATTGCATGTACGTCACTGACACACGGCGTGCGTGTGCGCGTGCGTGCGTTTGTGTGTTCAGAGCTGTTTTTTCTATTTGTGGTCAGTGCGAGACTCTCATTAGTGTAAAACACCCCCCCCCTCTCTCCTTCTCTCCGTCCCTCTGCCTCAGAAGCCCTGATGTAAACTTTACACTTTGAAGTGTGTTCACAGTTTGTGATGAGTAAAACGTGTCCATGTGCATGTAGCTGTGAGGCTCAGCTGAAGAAAGTCCCGGTGTAGGCTGGTATTTATTTCACCTGCATTCAGTCTTCAATTAATGCATTAAATAATTCATAATATGCTTTAGATTTTGTATTTATTATTATTTCATTTTAATCTAAAATTAAGGTATCAAAAAATCAAGGTATTTCTTAATTTCTATTGCTTTTTGCTCTCAGTAACGTCGTAAGTATATATTTGAACACTTTCTGTGATTGAGCAATTAAATACGTTAACTTTTCTATCAAACCAAACAAAACAATTACAACACACTACTGAAGTTTTTCGTTATAACATGTTTTATTTATAACTTCTTTCGATTATATACAGAAACAGTCGAAAAAATATATACATTTCAGGAAAAGAAAATGTTGTATAAATATTTTAATTCTAAATTATTTATTTCTTTTTTATTTAAAAGGTTACATTGTGGATTGTGTATTTATTTGGGTTATATATAAATTCTTCGAGTTATTTTAATTGAAACTGATTGCTAACGCTCACGCACGCACGCACGCACGCACACACACACACACACACGTGTAACCAATTTACATGTTGTTCAAATTAAATTGGCAGGTTATAATACAATAATATAAGAAGTAGATTAAGAGTGGTTTAATATTACAAAACGAATTCGAGAAAATGAAAAAAGATTTGTTAAAAATATTTATCGTAATTTAATAAACAAAAATCCAATCTATTTAGAATTTGGTTTAAGAAACTATGGGGTATTCTGTAATAATGAAAAAATCACTCGTTTCGATTTTATATAATTTAAAATTTTTTTGTTTTTTGTTTTATATTACATAAAAAGAAAAAAAATACATAAGGCAGAAAGTTTGATTATTTTTTAAAAAGAAAATAATAGTAATAAGTAGATGTGCTAATTATAATAATAATAATAATTATTATTATTATTATTATTATTATTTTTAGAATTACATAGAAATAATTAATTCATTAAAATAAATTCATAAAAATAAGAACAACAATCATATCTAACTTACATTAAAAAATATGATCAGTAAAAAAAAAAAAAAAAGAAATCTGAAATCCCACAAATAATTAAAACAGACTTCAAAAATATCAAAAATGAAACCAATAAAAAATACCAAATATTTTTGATGGTACATTTTATTTGATACTACTAATATTATTAATAATAATAATCATAATAATAATAATACGACCCGTCTTCACATTCCTTTTAACGCCATTGGCACACTATTTATTTAGTAATTAATGCTGTAAAATGTTATGTCGTCATTGTCTTTTGCATGCAGATGAAGAATCCCCGGCTGTGGTTTATGCTCAGATATTTGATCCGCCTAATTCTTAAACAAATGGTGTTTAAGTCTTTACTCTCGTGTTAGTACAGTAATATTCATGACTCGATTGCGACGTGTTCTGGGAGGGGCGAATAATTATGAGCGCTTGGGAACTTTTAAGTTGTCACGAGAGGATCCAGAAATATTTACCGAACACTCTGTTCCAGTTCTCACACCTCTGAAGAATAAATACATGTGTGCAATTAGTGTGCATTATTCAGTCATAAATCTTTTTGTTTGTTTATTAACTAACCGATCGATTACATTAATACTGTGTAAATATAACGCGGTTTTATTTGAGTGCTCAAGTGACAAATTTGATTTACGCATGTGTGTGTGTGTGTGTGTGTGTGTGTGTGTGTGTGTGTGTGTGTGTCGGGGCGGGAAAAAGTGGTTGAATAAAGAAATAAAAATACAAATATATACATATAATAATCAGCAAATGCACTATTTCTGTGCATTTCCCCATTCTCTGTATACACACCCCTCTATCATTTATAACTTACCCTGGCATCAGCTCATCTATATGCAGAGTGCATGACCTCATAACCTTTTAAGCCAGTCTGACGTCATTATTTGATGGCTAGTCAACATACATAAAAATATTTATTTTTGCCCCACATATTTTGTGCAAACCTCTATGTAATGTACTGTATGTGCTCTTAAACTAGTGAGATCTGGTTTAGGGATATGGTATAGAAATTGAATGTGTGGGCGCAAAAGTGATCATGTAAGAACACACACACACACACACACACACACACACACACACACACATATATATATATATATATATATATCCTTTTAATATTTTTAATTGTTTTTAAATAACAAATTAGTCGATTTATTAAAACCCAGAGATATCCTGCACTAATAATACATAATACATAAAATGTACAATAATAATATTAATAAAATTTATACAAATAAATAATAAAATGCTACATCTAAAACGCTCTATGTAAAAAAAAAAAAAAGAGAGAGAGATTACTAACATGGTTATAACAGAACATTATTATCAATACATATGATCTAATGGAGCTGGGCTGTACAGGACCCTATTTTACAGACTATCCAAGGCTTTAATTGGAATTATTAATACAAAGAGTCATTTAAAGGTTATAAAGTGGTTATAAAGGTAGTTGCAGTGAGGAGTCGCCGTTAAAGAAAACGAACCCTGAGAGAAGAAGAGCAGGTGGTGTAGTTAAAGGTCTATAAAAGGGCTGTTACTAATTAAAAGGGCAAGTTTGTTTTTCCCAGGTTCATGATCATAAATCATACACTGCTGTTTATTAACACCTTAAAGCTGCCACTGTGTTCAGGAGAGAGCTGCGAGGTGCAGTCGGGTTGCCTTTATGGAAGCATGAACCGGATTCTGTGCGTGCGTGTGCGTGCGCGCGCGCGTGCACGCGCTTGTTGCTCGGTAAATCCGCGTGTTCAACAGCAGGCACACACACACATACACACATACACACACATGGCAGCCTCCAAGGCATGCAGGTCGCGCTACACACCGATGTTTCCTCACGGTTTAAGAGGAAAAGTTATTAATTATAAAGACAGTGTGAATTGTGTGTGTTTGTGTGTGTGTGTGTGAGAGAGAGAGAGAGAGAGAGAGAGAGAGAGAACGTGCACACCCCCTTAACATCCCTAACATTAACTAACTACCATTTAACACCACACACTGTTCAGATAGTTAGTTGTTGTTATTGATTTTTTTTTTTTTTATTTTTTAAATAATATGTTTTTATTTAAAA
>JAQMYI010000010.1:5940477-5953098 GCA_030014275.1 Clariallabes melas
ACCGAAATTAATTAACATTACCAGTGATGTATGTATGCACACACACCAAACACCTCTAAAGCCATCATTAAAGCATTAATTATGCACCGTTTAATTATTTCCAACCTTATCTATACATACTGAAAGTATAAAAGATGTACCCTTGATGGAAAAAAAAAAAAAAACAGTATGTTTTTCTTTGTTTATTTGTGTGTCATGGTCACAGTTCATTAAAACCAGATCATTAAAATAAATAGCTGTTATAATAACTGTTCACTGAAAGAAAGGAAAAAAAGATCAATGTTAGCTTCTAAATGCTACGGGAAGCTTCTTTAACCTTGAAACGATGGCCATACATGTAATTTGCATGTTATTATATGTAATAACACGTGTTATAACTGTCACATGAGCTCCATGCTTTTTCTTCTTTTTCTGCTCCTTCTTGTATTTTTTTTTTTAAGCGAATGCTTCAAAACCCCAAATTACATCTTTCACGTCATCATTCCTCCAGCACTCATATAGGTGGCTTGTTGTATTAAATAGGAACAGTATTTTGTGGTATTTATTTGTCAGCCTTCTTTTTTTCCCCCTCCCTTTCTTTCGGTATTTCCGTTATTTTTTTTTCAACCGCAGAAGTGTTTCAACTGGTTTTGGCATTTGGTTTTAATCAAATGTTTAATCAAATGTTCCCTTTCCAAAGACCTTCGAGGACAGATCGACACACCCTCGCAGGCAATAAGTCAGGATTTGAATCTGTAACTGAACTGGCCTTCGGCAAGCATTTTTTCATCATGACAAGACTTATTTTTTTCTCCCCTTAATATAGCGAGCAGCTCATCTTCTATTCAGCCAAGCGCACCTGGAAGGAACATCGTCAGGAAAGTGTAATAATTGCTCTTTGATATGAAGATGAAGAAGCACGGCTGAATCGAGCGAACAAGTTTGGGTTTGGCATAAACACCAAGCTGTGGAGCGCTCGAATACGATCTTGCTAAAGGGGAAAAGGTCATTGTGTTACTCTGTAGATGTGAATTTACTGTTCTGTTTATGTAATTATACTCATTTTTCATTTATTAATTTAATGCTGTAGGATGCATCTGAGGTTTAATTTAATGTTAGTTTTCAATCATTTTTGTATTTTTTGTTTTGTGTTTTTCTTGTAATCTAACAGAAACATTATTTTCTGTAGGAAGTACAAAATGGCAGAATAATGGAAACTTTATTTTCTAATTATTATTATTATTATTATTATTATATAGATATTCTACCTATCAACCTGTGCATTATATACTCACTTTGAATAAAACGTCCCAGTGAGCATCATGCAAACAACATGACAAAACTTCTCACTGGGTTTCATTTTTTTATTCATTTTTAAAAATGTTTTTCCTTTTTTTTCATGCACGTTAGCGTTGGGCAAATATTCTTTGCTCTTTTCTCAGACAGACAGATGACACGTGGACTCGACTCAGCTTGACTTCCAGAACATTCTGTGAGTTGAACCGATCTGGCAGACGCTCCCCGAGCTGATAGGTCGACGTGGTTGTCTCTGTGCCACGGTTGTCGTGGCGACCGTGTCCTGCGGTGATGGCGGGTAGCCGCGTGAACTCGTTTCTGGCTGTAAAAACTTCGAGAGAGAGGGAAAGTTTTCTGTTTGGGGTGAGCAGCCGTCGGCCATGATCACTGAGACTGAGAGTCTCTCGCTCTCCCTCTCACTCACACACACTGTGTGTATGTCTGTATAGATGTGCAGCGAGAGTCGGACACCTTAAATAGATGTCGAGACACGTCCGTGCTTCCTCTTGCATGCACACAGGGCTGACCCAAGCCTGCACGAGCCACAATATGAAAAAAAAAAGAAATGAACATTTCAAATTGAAATGCTGAGGTGCAAAGTGCGGGGCAGCACTGGCACAGCCTGAGCGCTTTTAGAGCCAAAAAACTAAAGTCAAACCCCCAAAATGGCCTGCAATAATTAGCTGCGCCACGACCGTTCCACTCTTCCAGCTCCTGTGAACAACTTGCGCTCTTTCTCTCTTGCTCTGTGTTGTTCCCTTTGAGACTCCGGTGCGAGAAATCACATTTTTCCAACAATTTTCCCCAAGGTGCTCCTGGCAGACGCACACAGGAAGGCCGCTCCATCCTTTCATAAAGGCTCCGCTCTCATTTTCCCACCATTCTCGCTATTTCTATCTCTTTTCCCTCTTCCTTTGAAGTACTAGCCGTCGCTGGAGTCTGTACGCTACCGTCCGAAGGTAAACAATGAAGCAAACCATAACGGCGACAGCAAAACTATAAGATTGTTTAGTTGCTGGAGAAGCCACATGTATATGTGAAGTGTATACGTGTGTGTGTGTGTGTGTGCGTATGAATGAAGCATTGTCCAGGAGAGAGATGTTCCAGTTACGACGACTCTCACCATATGTTCATCCACATACGTCCACATTTTCTCTCTCTCTGTCCGTCCCGTCAGGAACTATAGCTCAATCCCCTCTCATTTGATTCCATTATGGTCGACCAATTAAATGTTTGAAACAAAAGGCTGCCATTTACTGGCAGGAGAAAGGAAACCTGTCGCAATTAGCACATTTACATACATTTCTATTGACTCCAATTAGGTCACCAGCTCCCAAAGCCCTCTTTGAATCGTCCTCTCTCTCTCTCTTTCTCTCTCTCTCTCTCTGTCAAGCCTCTAAAATGTTAATTAAGGAAGGGGAACTCTGGATTCTGGCTACGGGTTGGCCATATGGACCCCGCATATGCTCCACATACATATACACGCACCATATATAATTAATAGTGTGGTTCTCTCAATGAGCCGAACTGGCATCTGGTACTAAGATCTTTTTTTTTTTTCTTCTTTTTTCCATTCGTACATTTTTGCTAAAAATCCACAACAACACCACTGAAGCCACTCTGAGACGGTGCAGAAGCTGATTTAACTCTGTTGGGCTGATTTATTTTTAAATAACCCGTGATTTTAAACAGTGTCCAGTGGTTTCATTCAAGCGAGCATTGAACCTCGTTTTTGGAGAAAGGACGACCTTTTGGGTTTCAGCGTTTTGTCAATTTTTCAGCATTTTCTCGACATCATTATTGGACTTATTCTCCAGTCACTGGTTCAATAATTTATGTTGATTCTGTTTGGCCCAGATAGCACTTCTACACAGAAATTATAGATCCGACTCCAGCCCGGAGGCCGAGCATCACAATTAGGACGCGAGACAAAAAAACTGATCATAAATCAGCACTTTTATCCCAAGACCTTTGATGAATAAAACCGCTGGCCCACGTTTTTTTGGCAGAAACCTGCCTTTTATTCTCTCGGTTTTGGAGCCGAAGCTAACATCCACGGCCATAGCGGCCCTCGTGCCAGGCGCTAAGACCTGGACACTGAACAACCCAGGCCAAAATTAATTCCTGTCCCCGCTATAAGACATAATAAGGACAATGAGGATGCTCTGAAACTCTGTGTACCATAACGCACTAATAGAGCACATTATAAAAGGCAGGTTTGCAGGGTACGATGTTAGCATGGTTCTGCTAAGCCTCTATAAAAACGCATGAGAGAGAAACAGGAGCGCTAACCTCTCATTGGGAGGGATATGAATAGCCTTTGTTTTCCACCACTACTCTGCGCCAATGGCTGGAACTTATTATGAGGTTGTGTGTGTGTGTGTGTGTGTTTGTGTTTTAATATGTAGGCCTATATATGCATAAAACCCATATTTGTGGTTAGTTTTATGTGAATGTGTGTGTGTGTGTGTGTGTGTGTGTGCACGTGTACATCTGCGCCTATGTACGAGTGCATTGTTCTTTTTTTTTTTTTTTCAAATGCATCTTCATGTATGAAAGTGTGTTTGTGTGTCTCATCTGCTTACTCGTCCCATAAGGGGCATCAGTGCATGTGTGGTGTGTGTGTGGTTCAGTGTGTGCCAGGTAGGTGGTGGTGGTGGTGGTGGATAGCTGGTTGGTGGATGGTTTTTGGCTCGGCTGGACCGGTACCAGGTGCGGTTTCTGTGTCCATGAAAGCTGTGAAATGCAATAGGATTTCGCAGGATTTTCTGGCTATGCAGTTCGCCGCCTTTTTTTCCCCTCCAAAGACAAAGATTTGGCCTCAGCCTTGCCTTTCCCTCTCTCCCTCTTTCTCTCTCTCTCTCTCTATCTCTCTCTCGCCTTGCTAATGCTTCTCGCAGCATACAAATGAACTAGCGTGAACGGAAAGGTGTCCTTTAAAAAAAAAAGGCATCTCTAAACTGAACCCGGGCTATAGGACAGGACGAGAGAGTTAAACGTGAAATGTTAATTACGTACCTTTTATTTGCAATGATTTGAATCACGTTTGTTTGTAAACATAATTTTTTTTATAACAAATCTAATTTACATCACCTATGCCACGTCAACCTGAAACATTTTAGTGTATCAGTGTCTGATGGTGGTCAATAACTTTTTGACTGAAGCATTTGTGCTAATTTACGTAGCTAACCAGAAATGGAATGCAGGGATAGACATATCTTCAATGAATTATTATACCATTGAACTACTTTATTGCTTCCCAGTAATGTGTTTCAGCTGCCTCGAAACCTAAATGTCCAAATTAAAAACTACTAATGTAAATGCAACTGACATGGAACGCTAGTGTACACAGTGTATTGTTGGCCAACGTTTCGGCTAAGGTTTCATGTTCTTGTTCTGACTATTCATGTCTGTCTAATGCCTTTATCTTCTTTCGGTGTATTCGACCATGAGGGGATTGTTTACTAGAGGTGTAAACCTCAGGCTTCCATACAGTTTATATTTCACACATAAATTTAAATTAATTACAAGGCAACAATCAATATCTGATGGAACAAAATCTGAACCTGCTACAATACAATACGAAACAGTTTATTCAAATATTGGAGAAGTCCTCTGATTGATATGCAACCAAATTAGAATTTGTTTCTGAAGACATCATGTAACATCAATGGACGATGTAACACATTAACAGGGAAGTGCTATCCATCCACTTTTACATACCTGAGCTTACAGATGCCCATCACTTACAGATAAGAGATAATTTTTCAATATGAATTGATTTATCTATTAATTTAAATTGATGCATGATTCAAATCATTGGACCTCGACCATATATAGTAATCATTAAAGCTATGTGACAGGTTTTTTTTATCTTTATTTTTGTTTACGTTTTTTATCACTGTTTCTTTATTCTGAAACAATTGCTTGTAATGAAAATGAAAGAAAGTTAGATCATGGTCAGCTTCACGTATGTATGTAGTGCAGCAGGTGGTGGAATTCAGAATGCCTAGTTACATATTGGTTGCCTAGCGATGTTTACACTACAGCATTAAACTTAACCATTAAAACCTCATAAAATTTTTTTTGCTTTGCTTCGAAGAAGTTTGTTGCTGAATATACATTTTTAGCAACTTGTAATAAAAAAGGTAATAGCCTGCATGGACATGAAACCTTCTTGTTCCAGCTGCCCAGGCTACTGATTTATCCAGCTTTGTTAAAAATATGTAAACATATGTACTATGGCTTTAGGATGCTGTAAGGTGCAAATCTGAACAAAAATCTAATGTCTGGACATTGATGCAACTGTAAACCTGTCAAAGTGAATAGTGGATTCAAACATTTGGTAATTAGCCACACAGTCTCACAATGATGTAGAATAAATCAATCTGTAAACCTTACAAAACATTTTACTGTAGGTCTGGAAATCAAATAGCCAACTGTAAAAACACCATTCAAATATAAGTATTTTACATCAGGGTTTGTCCCATTATTGTAATTTTCTTTCTAGGATCCTCCTTAGACATAGACCTGAGTATGCATTAGTATGCAATATTGCAGCATCATTTTGTACCAGGATGACTTTAATTCTTCTGTAGCACAGTTTGGCATCACTCCACCTAAAGTCTCTGCCTCATAAAATTTGAAACTTGCATTATATCATTTCTAATGTAAATACGTTTCTAATGTAATAATCAAAATTCTGAATATTTTTCTAATATTCCTTATATAAAAATGAAACATTTGAAGCAAGAATCTTGGTATATACCTATAAAAAAGAAAAATGAATTGACTACGGAGGCAAACTTCAAACACATCCCGTGCCTTGGCTGATCGGCTACAATTACACCGAACATTTGTGTAGATTTGATTCTTCAATCAGCGTGGTGCAGAAAGGCTGTTATACATGGCGTTAAAAGGGATTTTTAGAGGCTTTATGTCTTAAGACTCGGCCTGTGTGTGGTCATTTGTGAGCGTCTGAGAGCGTTAGATAAGAGCAGCTGTGAATCGTGAAATGAAGTGCCTCTCTGTTTGACTTGCAGGCCACGGAGTCGTATCTGGTGCATGAAGAGGCGAGCCGAGGAGCCGCGCTGCCCGAGTGCTTCCTGGTCCCGGATACTTACAGGGTACGAGCCGTCCCTCGTTCTCCGGTTGTTGGGTGTTTTTTTTTTTTTCTTCATTTTTTCTCTCAGTGTCTCTTTCAGCAGCATGCCCATGAACACCATTACCGCGTCCGTGTCTCCGTCCTATAAACTATTTTAATACAGTGATATGATCAGTTTAACTACCGAACAATGTGTGACAAGTAGTGTCAGTACTTCTACATCACTTACCCACCAGTCTTTATAAACTAAAACTGAGTGATGACACAGGGAGGCTGTTCTCCTGCTATGATATTAGTTATTTTTATTTTTCCTCCTGGTGATTTTGTTCATCACTGTTGTGAGAACATAAATAAATTACAGGCTATATCTATCATTTTGGCTTTTTTTTTTTTTTTTTACAGAAGATTTTCTTTTGTTCATTCAGTAGATTTTCATTAGTTTTTTGTTTCAGTATTTAACATTATCCTTGGAATTTTTATTTTATTTCATGAGGGACGGCTTTATTCCTGCTGGACTGTGTGCATGTGTGTGTATGTGTCTGTGTATAGGAGTTTCAAGGTCAGCTTTAACAAAAAGGCAATAATAGTGGTAGGACTCTTTCAGAAATTCCAGTTCAGCCACAATAACATAATTTAATACAATTATGTATAGAGATGGATCCCAGTTCATGACTTCTAAAAATATACTTGCACACACATTTAAACCATAATAGTAGTGTCATTGCTCAAGATGAATAAAAACAAAAAAAAAGAGAAAGAAAAAGAAGGCCCGCTTAATTTCCATTACAGGACCCGTTTTTTTACTGTCCAAGTGGTATTTTTCATATGATTTACATATTTAAAGACAGATCTCACCCTTTACTTTTATTTGCCTGATGTAAATCTACTGGAATGTTTTTAAAACATTTTGACTGCATGACCGTACGATGAATTGATGTAAAAGAGGGCATGTGAATTAATACACACTGATATAAATCAGTTATATGAGAAAATCAATGTTCCAAATAAATATAAAAATAAAACAGAGTAGTGTGAATTTTAAACTATTTCAGATTGGGTTTAATTGTGAATCGCTCTTGTATAATGACGTGATGGATTTTCCCATGACTCAACCAGAAACCATTAACGATCAGCAATGAAAAAACGTGTTGTGTTCGTGGCTGAATCAAGATCACTTTTTAAATAATAATTTTTATAATAGAGATCATTACAATAGAAATGAGATTAGAATAGAAATGAGAAAAGGACATGAAAGATAACATGAAATTATATGTTAATATGCTTTTGGTAATTAAAGTAATTTAATAAATGCCAAAATTGCAGAAATCTGACAGCGTTGGAACATAATGTTTATTTAAAGGTTCCATATTATGCTATTTCTTCAACAAGTCTCAGGTTTTCTTGGACACAGGTCTCAGTGTGTGTGTGTGTGTGTGTGTGTGTTAATGATGCCATCAGAATAAAATATCCATCAGATAATGCATTTTTTAATACCTAAAACTCAATTTGTTTCACCCCTCCTCCAAATGTGCTGTTTCAGTGTCTATGTAAATGAGTTACTGCTAAACCACACCCCCTCCAGGGAACTGCAGAGCTGAGCAACAAGCCAGGGGAGGGGTTTCCCTTATATGTTGTCACATTAGGAGGAAAATTTTATTAGCTTGTTTAAGTCCTGGACCACACAAAATCAATAATAATAATAATAATAATAATAATAATAATAATAATAATAATAATGTAATTTTTTTTTTGAATATGTTTTTTTTTTGTACACACACTGGAGATCTGAATGTCTTAAAATGACCAAAAAGCATACATTTTGCATAATAGGTAACCTTTAATATAAGGTTATTATTGAAATATTATTTATAATAATAATAATAATAATTATTATTATTATTATTATTATTACAGCAACAAAACAAAAACAACAATAATAATAATAATAATAATAATAATAATAATAATATTGGCCAAAATGTAAAAATGTAAATTTCACATCTGCTCAGGTTTACTGTCTAATAATCAATTTTACTAGGAAAAAAACCCCAGAAAATGTGCTTTGCCCCAAATAAATCTTTGGTGCATTCAAACATTCATGAGCGTCAGTTCTCTTTTATTGTAAATGTCATGATACATACTGTATCTGTTCTGTATTGCAAATCACCTTTTCACAATACAGTATCATGATATGATTGTTTTGTTGTTGTTGTTGTTATTGCCGTATTGCTCACCCCTTCACTACTGTGACCAACTGATTAGCACTAAAACCCTGAGAATGTCCCATATTCGAAATTTGTTCGAAGCTGTTCCCTCTGCTAAAGTGCAGCGTGTCAGAGCCTTTAGGGAGCAGCTTATTGTTCTCCGGTTATTCAAATGCCAGCCAGATAATAACGGCGCTCGTGGAATTACAGGGTATTGGACTTTGATTTCGATCGCATGAATGGGGCGTTTGATTAGTCCTCTGTCTGGCCAAGAATTAACTTCCAGTCTCACACAAGCGTTCGATTCATTCGCAGGTGGATCGACGTAAAGCTTCTTTCCCATATACAGGATGAAATGACTAAATCTGATTTATAACATAATCTGAAGATCAGCTCGGTTAATGAGACAATACGCTTATATCATATGGCATGCTTTTGTGCGTTTGGACGTGCTGTTTAAGCTCTATAGAGCGAAGATATCTGCGTAAAACGTCATTAACCTCGTTTAAGTACAAGCCATATGGGAGGGATTGAGATTCATTGTGTGTGTGTGTGTGCGTGTGTGCGTATGCAAGTGTGTGCATGTTAGAAGGGAAAACCACATGCTCTAACTATATTGCATTTCTTGTGTGTTTTAATGGGAGCATTACCGACTGAAACCGCTAACCTCAACTTCTTGTTTCTGGACCCCTGCTTAGCTGGAGGCTGAGAGAGAGAGAGAGAGGGGGGGGAGGGTTGCGTGTGTGTAGGAATAAAAAATCGCTCGTAAAAAATTAAATGATTTTTTTTTATTTTACCTCACACTCTTAGTGTGTTTAATGACTTACTTGTGTGTGAGTGTAGACTTTGTGCTGGTCTATGCAGCAGTTATGTGGGTTGTTGCCCTTGGGCGTGGTAAGACAAACCGGGTATCCAAGCAGTCTCACCCTTCTATGCCCTCTCTCTCTCTCTCTCTCTCTTGCTTTTCTTGTACTCTCTCCTTGTCTCTAGCTGTCTATTTTCCCCTATGTGATTTGTTCCTCTACTGGCCATGTTCTCGCTCCCATTTCTTTCAGTCACCTCATTCTCCTGGAGAACATTTAGCTTGGTTTACTGGTTGCCTAGCCTCAAAGCAACTGCAAATTATTTGTGATGTTAAAATCTGTCATCATGCGCGTGTTGTTCTCAGTAGCTTTACTTCAAATTTAAAGATATCTTTTAGTAATGTCAAGGTTAGAAGGGTTGAGTTGTTTCCTAAAAAAATCATGGCGAGGAACGCGTAGCCACAACAATGCGTGAATCAGAGACGTGAACGTGATTCATTGTTAACTTAACGTGTCGAATTATGGTCTCAGCTTTATAGAGCTACCCAACCTTGGTTTAACATACTGACCTTCGGTTTACTCCATGCATGACAATAAATGTTAATCACCAACATTCACTGACTGTAAAGTATTTCAAGGCTTGAAAAATTGTCATGGTGAAAGTGATTATTCGTCGCTTATTCATTCATCATCTATACTGCTTTATCCTGTGTACAGGGTCACGGAGAGCCTGGAGCCTATCCCAGGAGACAGGTTGCCAATCCATCACAGGGATTGCGCACACACACACACACACTATGGGCAATTTGGGAACGCCAGTTAACCTAATCTACATGTCTTTGGACTGTAAGAGGGAATCAGAGTACCCGGAGGAAACCCACCAAGAACGGGGAGATCATGCAAACGTCACACACACAGACCCGCGGAGGTGTAACTATGCCATTGTGTCACCAAACCTGATAAACGTATGAAAATAGCAGCAGATCATCTGACAAAAAAATGCCACATCCTACAGTCCATCCCGTACAATCAATGCATTTGGATTGATTTATTTAGCAAAAGGCCATCAGACCAGAGATTAACTACAATTATCCGATTAGCTATCTGTCTGGCATGACTGGTTAAACAAAAATTAAAGACAATTTGGCATATAACTGTGCGTTTAGTCTACATTCTTAATTTAGAACACCCCAGAGTGTGTGGGGCTATTCATCGAACAATCATAATATTAAAAAAAACACTTACAGCTGAAGTGACCTAAATTGAATAACCTTGATTATCTTGTATAATCACACCTACTGTACATAGAAGTGGGATATGTTAAGCAGCAAGTGAACAATCAGTTCTTGAAGCCAATTTGTTGGAAGGGAAAAAATGGGCAAGTATAACAATCTGAGAAATCAAATTGTGATGTCTAGACGACTGGGCATCTCTAAAACATCAGGTCTTGTGAGGGGTTCCCAGTATGCAGTATGCGTACCTAACAAAAGTTGTTCAAGGAAGGGCAAATGCTGTTGTTCTGTTCTGTTGCTGCTGTAGCCCAAAAAAAGTAAATACTGGCTCAAAATGTGATATCTAGCTTGCTAAATGGTTGGTGTTTGGAGAATTGTTGAATGGTTTTACAGGATATAAACTGCTATATAGGTATATGGTCGGCATATGGTTAGCATTGTCACCTAGCACCTCAAGGACCTGGGTTCGATTCCCGTGTTGGGTCTGTGTACATGGAGTTTGTAAGTTCATCTCGTGCTAGGTGGGTTTCCTCCGGGTACTCCAGTTTCCTCCCACAGTCCAAAGACATGCAGATTAGGCCAGAGCTCCTACCACGGTTGTACAAAATGGGAATAAATACAATGGTCACTATTGGCCTTCACGATCCCCCGTTGGACTACAGAGGTTCCTAGATGGATGGATGAATATAGATAAGTGTAACTCTCTAAAGAAGCCCTAAGAATCCCAGTTTAATAAAAAGTAAGTAGGGTTTTGCAGCACAGTGGCATACTGGTTATCCCCGTGGCCTCGCACCTCCAGGGTCAAGGGTTCGATTTCTGCCTCAAACTCTTCATGGAGTTTGCATGTTCTCCCTGTGGTTGGTGGGCTTGCTCCAGGAACTCTGGTTTCCTCCCACGGTCCAAAGACATGCAGATTAGGCTAATTGGTGCTCTCCAGTTCTCCTGCGATTGATTGGCGCCCTGTCCTGGGTGTACTCTGCCTCATGCCCTTAATCTCCTGTAATAGGCTCCAGGCCCCTGGACCCTGTACAAGAAGATGAATGAATGAATGAATGAATGAATGAATGAATAGGGTGTTATGGCTGATTGCCAAACATTTGGTTCCATTACTTGTTTAAAGTGTTATACTGGAAACAGTACATGAAGTGTAGGTAGGGAAGTGACAGATCATAAAATATAAGCGCCAATCACATTTTACTATGCAAATGGAGGCCATCTAGCAGTTTACCAAGGGAAAGAATGAAAGCATGGACGGTTATTAAAACTCAATGCAACATCCAGCAACGTTCACAGATTTGGATTTGGTCCAATTTATTTAAACCAATTCATTAACTTTAACACGCACCTAACAAGTGGGAAAGTTCAAATTTGCTTTTTGCAGAACTTGAGTTCTTACACTTTTTACAGTTTTTTTTTAAAATACATCTTATTTTTTACATTTACCCATATTTTAGGTGACTTTATGACTGTAAAACAACCCCCTTGTTTCATTCAGAGAGCCAGTAAAATTTTTCCAGCCATGAATAATAGCATGGTAAGCCTATAGAATGTTAAACTAGAGGCAAACATAGCCTTTAATGGTTAGCTGATCAAAACACATTGGTTTAGTGGTCAAAAGGATGTGGGGACTGTACATGGCCTGCTAGGTGAGTCAGATTCAGAGAAAATAAAAATAATCTGTTTATTTATTTATTTATTTATTTATTTATTTTTGGTGTATTAAACACACAGAGTAGCTTAGTTGTAGAGTATGAGGCTCCTGCCAAAATATTAGCATTTTTTCCCTTTTTTACACAAGACTATAAGTTGATTATTAGTAGTCTAGCCAAAGGTTTTTGTCTCGCCAACTAGGTAATTAGGACAACACCTAATTTCAAAGGTCACAAGATAGAGGAATGGTGTGGTTTCTATAGTCTGATTAACATGGGGTAAAAAAAAAAGGGGGGGGGGGGGTAAAAGAACCATGATGGTAAAATAAGCAATGTCTGTAAAAAAAAAACTAA